>JABSTQ010005083.1:0-45981 GCA_013358835.2 Ixodes persulcatus
AAACTCGGAAGGATGATCTTGACTGTGACACGGACTTTGAAACTTGCAGCATCCCAGACAGACTGGGACGGCACGGTCAGCGTGTTTGTGAGCGACGTCACCGACAACGCACCCGAGTTTGATCGCAGTCGCTACGTAGCGTCACTGGCCGAGAACCAGCCTGCTGATCACCCCGTGACCCGCATCACTGCGACAGATGCCGATGTTGGTCGTAATGCACGCATCAGGTACGTGAGGCGATTTTTTTCTCTCTTCTTTTTTAAATGTTTTGACATATAATAGTTGTTTTTTATGTCATTATTCAGAACTGAAACATTATTCAGATCTCTTTGCGAGTATCGTTTTGTAAAAATACATCCAGAGGAATTTTTTTTTTTTCATGTTTGATGATGTTTTACTGACAGTTGTAATGCTGTTTTCTTCCGATATTTTTTTTTTTTAATTCGACAATCTAGCTAGATTAAAGGGTATATTGACCGATCAATGGAGTAAACACATCCATGCAGATTGCAGGTTTTACGTGGACCTGCTGGCCCTATACTTTAGAATTATACTACTGTCATGGCAGGTACACACTAACTCCCAGAAGGTGGAACACTGCAGAGAAACAGCATGCAACTGAACACGAGACTGCCAACGCATGTTCACATATATTTTAATCACCTATTTCTGTTTAAATGCATGAAAAGTTTAAATTCTCGTGTATTCCATAAAGGTTGAATTAACGGACAGGTGCCACAGGTTATGACGAGTGAGCATTTGTGCACACAGTCAAGCACTCTTCCTTGTACCGTAAACTGCAAATTGGCCTCTACAGACCTCAATACTGGTGGTGGCACTAGTCAAGCCACACGCCACTGCTTTTGACAACTCAGCCATTCTCTACGAAATTCAAAAGCCCTCACTCTTAATAAAAAATTACTTCTGGCCATAGGCTCATTCACAATATCAACTACAGACCGTTCCTACATTGAGAAAAACAAACAGCGGGTCAACTTCTTTGTTCTATGTTTGCCGAAGCACCGTCGAGCATCTGGGGGACAGAGTAGCCGAAGGCTCAACCGGCAAGATAACAGATAATTTGCCGACTCCTATTGCGGTCTTGTGTGGCACGCTACAAGTGGACTGGTGCTTCTTTTATAACAGATACTCACTGCACGGGGAGCAAGGCAGCCGTTTCAGCGTGGACGCCGAGAGCGGTCTAGTGCGGGCCCGCGTTCCGATGGACCGCGAGGAGTGCGAGCGCTACGAGCTCCGGCTGGTGGCCCACGACGACGGTCTGACCGTGCGCCACTCGGCCACAGTCGAGCTGGTGGTGCTGGTCACGGACCAGAACGACAACCGACCCACCTTCACCAGTGCCAACACGAGCGTCGTCGTGCCCAGCGGCGCCGAACCGGGTAAGATTTAGCTTCGGTAGTATGGCACTGTCACGGTGCCTAGAGTGGTCCCTCGATTTCCGGCCAACGGCGTCAAAGAAGTGTCGTGCTGTCGCCTGCCACGATCCTGGCAGTGGGACGGCAGCGGGACGGCAGCAGGGGCACACGCAGCAGACGACTGTCCTGCCACAGGGGTCAGTCTGCAGTCAACGAGACGGTCGACGAAAGCCGAGACGGATGCGAGGCGAGATGCCGCGATGACGGCGGCCCTCGCGTCTGCTCACCTTTTTCGGCGACGAATCTACGACCGACCGGCGGGGTTGCAACGACGTGACGTGCCGGGCATATGACGTGATTTTCTGTTGCCACTTCGGGGCCGCTTTGGACGCAGGGGTGGGACGAAGCATGCAGTGAACACACCGGCCGAAGACGCGTTCCAACGCCACTAAAAGGCGGAGAAGAGACTGGGAAAGGGCGTGTCAGGAATTGGGGATGTTTATCCGTTTTGATTTGCCTAATGTTACCACTGTTCCTTGGTCTGGGTGGAACTGGGCGCGGGAAAGAAGAGAGTGGTGAACGATAGCGGACTTGCCAGAGTTTCCCGAGGGGTGGCGTGAAGAAGCAGTTCATTTAGAACTGAATGAATTAATGTGCCCAATTATGCGGGCAGTGAAGAAAACATTCGGTGATAAAACTAAGGTGCGATCACACTTGGTGAGTCAGCCTTCATTGACGGTGCTGTGTAACTGTTTGAGAATTTGTTTGAATTAACTTGGAACATGAAAATTTTGGTTTGTATATTCGATGGGGATTTTTTACTTTCTTTCTTTGTTACACTCAATGCTTTGTTTGTTCCCTAGTGTCTACTTTCGATTCTTCCTGTTTTCACAATATTTCAATGAGACAAAGTTTGCCATACTTTAACTCAATTACTTGCCATGCTTTCGTTTCTCGCATAGCCCCGCCACCGTAATTCCAGAAGGGCACTCTGGGTGCAGAATTAAATAAATACTAAATAAATTTTGTGCGAGTATTTTTGTTACTTAAACGCTTTTCAATTCACAAATCTTCGGATTTGTAACTTTACTTGCTCTGGATTCACTCTAACCTATTGGCAAATGGTTCTTTAATACTCGAATGACACCCGCCAAAAGGTATCATCTATCCTGACAATGCACAGAGCACTCGTAACATTAACCCTTATCCAATACGCAGGCTACTTCGTTCTGGGCGCCCGGGCAACGGACGCGGACTCGGGCCCCAACGGACAATTGGTGTTCCATCTATCCGGACCCGACGTGGACAAGTTCCAGATCCAACAGGATACCGAGTGATCCGACTGGCACACCGCCTAGCCTCCTCCTCTCCGCGCGACGACTCCAGCTACGAGATCCAAGTCCACGCCACAGATCAAGGCCGGGTTCCACTCGTCTCCAGCATGACCGTGTTCGTGTCCACTGCGGACGCGCAGCAGTTCCCCAAGTTTCGTTCCAGTACACCGGACACGCTTACTCTCGCGGAGGGAGGCGGCAACGGCGTCACCCCCGCTGGTCACGCTGTCCGCGACCTCTCCGAAAACGGGTCCGGCGGGACGGATAACGTACCGCGTCGCCAGCGGAGGCGACGCATTCGCGCTCCACCCCGACTCCGGGGTCCTGACCGTCATCCGTGGGGATGCACTCGACTTGGAAGCAACCCCCCGGCTCCAGCTGTGGCTCGAAGCTTGGATGCCGACGAACCGGCGCTCAGCAGCGCCGTGCGGATCGACGTGCAGCTCACCGACATCAACGACAACGTCCCGGAATTCGAGCGAGATGTCTACAACACGTCCGTAGCGGGAAGAGCAGTCGGCGGGACAACTCGTGGCACAACTGCACGCACGCGACGGCGACAGCGGCGTTAACGGCAAGCTCCGCTACGAGCTGCGTCCGCTCCCGACGTCGCGCGACTTCGACGACCTGCCGTTCGAGATTGACGCCGCAACGGGAGAGCTCCGCACGACGGCGAGGCTCGACCGCGAGACCGTGGCGCACTACCGGTTCCTCGTCGAGGCGAGAGACGAGGGGGACCCCAGCCTCACCGGAACCGCGACGGTGCTCGTGTCGGTCTCGGACAAGAACGACAACCCGCCACGTTTCACACGTCTCTTCAGCGTTAACGTGACGGAGAATGCGCCCCTCGGCGCCTTCGTGATCCAGGTGACCTCGTCGGACCGCGACGCCGCGGAGAACGCCAACGCCACCTACTCGTTCACCGAAAACCCCGGGGAACGGTTTGCAATCGATCCGCTGACCGGCAATGTCACGGTCGCCGGTCCGCTCGACCGGGAGCTCCGCGACGAGTACCTTCTCAAGGTAGCGGCCGTCGACGGGTCGTGGAAGGCCGAGACGCCCCTCACGGTCTCCTTGCAAGATGTGAACGACAACGCTCCGCGGTTCGAGCGAATGGCTTACTGGTTCCGCCTTCCCGAGCTGCAGTCCGGCGGCTCCTTCGTCGGTCGTGTGGCCGCCACGGATGCGGACAAGACCGGACCCAACGCTGCGGTTTCGTACTCGCTACGTCGGCCGTCGGACTTGTTCCGCGTCGATCCGGCAACTGGCGAGGTCCTCAGCAAGCAACCGCTCCGCTACCGTCGGTCTCCGAGAGGAGCCACGTCCCCGGAAAACCAGCACGTGCTTCGCGTGCTCGCGACGGATCATGGCAAGCCACCGCTGTCCTCGGAGACGACCGTCTATGTGAGCGTCGTGGATGCCAACAACCATGTGCCGAAGTTTGAGCAGACAGCGTACTTCTCGCCGCTGCCAGACAACGCGGCTGTGGGACTCTCGGTGGTGCGAGTTACGGCAAGAGACGATCAAGATGTCGGGGTCAATGCAGAGTTGGTGTACAGCATCTTCGATGGAAATGGCACCGATCTGCTGGACATACACCAGACCTCAGGTATGTTGGTCTTTGTATCGTTTCTCGCGTTGCTTTTAGAATCTTGGTTGAACGTGAGACAACTGTTTCACACTGCAGTCAGTGGTTTTGAAAGAGCGATACTACATTAGTGCGGCACGATACAAGACAGACACCACAAATTAAATTCCGCAGAATTGCGTGCAGTTTAAAACAAAGCGTAAAGTCAAAACTGAAAAAGATACCAGTAATACGAGATTTGCACCAGCTTACTAAGTTGTTTTTTTCCTTTGATTTGTGTTCTTTTTTACTGTCAAATTTGACTGCTTGAGTATGCTCTAACTCGTCTGCTCCTTTGCCTTTTGTTCTTCTGGCTGTAGGCCTTCACCGAAGACCGTAACCTTTCAGTTGCAGCAGGGGAAATTTATGCCGTGCACTGATTGAGGTCTGTTACACCGTCGCAAACTACAGTCGTTGTTGGGTGGGAATGGCAGAGGTGTCTTTCACTTGTCCCACGTCCAGCGCAAGCTTCTCATCTTTGATATAACTTTGCCATCTCATGACCTTCGAAGCACGACAGAAGGCAACGAGCGCGTGCTGGAGGCCGATCCTCCGAAGGAGACGCCCTGCCGTTGTAATCCTGTTACTGATTACAGGAGCAAACTGCTCACACAGCGCATGGAGACATTTGCGGGAGGTGTGACAGTTTCGTGGCACGTCGTTACAGGGTGGCTGACGGTGGCCAAACCCCTGCCGAGACAACAGGGGCAGACATTCGCGCTCAAGGTTCGGGCCACCGACCAAGGCGTGCCTCCCAAGTCTGCCGACACAGTCGTCTCGGTCACCATCACTGGAGAGAACCAGTTCAGCCCGGTGTTCACTGCCCTCGGCTACCAGATCATCATCCCCGAGAACGAACCTGTTCATTCGGAACTCCTCACGGTCTCTGCCACCGACGCCGATTCTGGCGAGTGTTTGGTCATCTTTGGACCTTTCCTTTTTCTTGTAGCCACAGAACATAGAGGCCGGTTCGCACATTTTTGTTGTAACTGCTTTCGACCTAGAGGACACATGGCGCCATCTATCGGGCACCCCTGGAATACTCCCAATCTGCACATATTATATGCATTATTCTCTCACCATGAGCTTGAAATAATTGTGACAGCATTACACGATAGAATTTCTCATGGGTACTGTATAGATTTGACCCCCAAAACAATGCAAAACCTTCAGTCTAGTTAGACACTCAATATTGGGCCCCTGCAAATTTCGTAAATTGGAACGTTTAATTGTACTATGGATCCACAAAAGAGAATCTCTCGCTAACGGGTGTACAACCAACACTCGCAGACCTCATTGCAAGAGTGGCACCGCACTGCACTTGGTGAAACTCGTATTACATCTGCTAGTAGAATGCATTCTGTATTTCGGTTATCCAATAAAGGGCTTTTCGTTGACCCATTTCCGATGCAACTCGCAGGTCTCAACGGCGAAGTGCGCTACTCTATCGAGTCTGGCAACACGGGAGACAGCTTCGCCATGGAGCCCCACAATGGTGCACTGACCATCAGTGCGGTCCTTGACTACGAGACCGTGCCAGAATTCCGACTCAACGTCAGCGCATGCGACGCCGCGTTCCACCGGAAGTGCGCTTCGGCCACGCTGACCGTGATAGTGACCGACGTCAACGACTGCCCGCCGCAGTTCAACGCGACTCACTTTGACGCCTACGTCGCCGAAAACGAGCCTCCGGGTACCATGGTCACTCAGCTGTCCGCAAGCGACGCCGACTCCGGACGCAACCGCATTGTCCAGTATGCGCTCGTCGGAGGGTCGTCCGACTTTGCTGTCGACCCCCAAAGCGGGGTCGTCACCGCGCAGAGCAGCTTCGACTACGAGCAGACGAGCGAGTACGTCCTCGAGGTGGTCGCAAGCAACCCGGGCTCACTTCAGTACAGCTCATGCCAACTCCGCGTCCACGTCACCGGGAAGAACGAGTTCTTCCCACGGTTCGTGCAGCCCGTCTTTCAGTTCGCGGTGAGCGAGTCGACGGTTGTCGGAACGGCTGTGGGTCGTGTGCTCGCGACAGACGAGGACTCCGGCCCCGAAGGCGACGTCTACTTCCTGTTCGTCGGCAGCAGCAACGACCGCGGCTTCCGGATTCAGCCGAGCACAGGCGTCATCACGGTTTCGCGCACGCTGGACCGCGAGGCGCAGGCGCGCGTTGTGCTCTCCGTGATGGCCAAGAACGGCGGCAGCATCCGCGGCAACGACACCGACGAAGCCCAGGTCGTGGTCAGCATCCAGGACGGTAACGACCCGCCCGTCTTTCTCCAGCCGCTATATGAGGCCCGCATCAGCGAGGCTGCCCCAGTCGGTTCCCCGGTGCTCTCCGTGTCCGCGGTGGACCGCGACGTGCGTCCCAACAACCATCAGTTCTTTTACTCTATCCTCGAGGGCGACCCAAACAAGGTGTTCGGCGTGGACTCGCAGACGGGACTCCTACACACGGCGGCGCCGCTGGACCGCGAGTCCGTGCCATCGTACACGCTCACGCTCGCGGCAATCGACCGTGGCAGTCCGCCACAGACCGGCACCGCGACGGTGCGTGTCACCCTCGACGACGTCAACGACAACGGCCCTGAGTTCGAGCCGGCCGATCTCCTCGGCTACGTCCTCGAGGACGAGCCGCCGTACACGAGCGTCCTCACACTCGCCGCGAGAGACCGCGACCTGGCGCCCAACGGAGCGCCGTTCGCTTACTCGCTGGTCGGCGGAGCGCGTCGGAACCTGTTCGAGCTGGACCGCCAGACCGGAGTGCTCCGCACCACCCAGCGCTTGGACCGAGAGGCTACCCCGTCGTTGCAGCTGCTGGTGGAGGTCCAGGACAGTGGGAACCCACCGATCAGGGCACGGCACGGCCTCACGGTCCTGCTCGTCGACAAGAACGACAGTCCCTCGTCGCCGCGGTCTCTCACCGTCCTCGTCTGGGTCTACCACAGTGTGTTTGCGGGCGGAAAGATTGCGGACGTTCGGCCATTGGACCCAGACGCAACGGGGGAGTACCAGTGCCGTCTGGAGAGCCGCGAGTCTGTGTTCAGCATCGTGAGCCAGTGTGACCTGCACGCGTCGCGCTTGCTCAGTCCGAGCAACTACAGCTTTACGGTGCGGGGCAATGATGGCTACCACCAGGATGTCACGTCCACGGTGAACGTGCAGTTCAGGGTTTTCGACAATGCAACGGTGGAGAACAGTGTCTCGCTGCGCGTGGTGAACCAGTCGGCCGGCGACTTTTTGGGCTCCAGCTACGACCGGTTTCTGGGGCTCCTGAGGCAGGTGTTGGAGGTGGGTGCCTGGCGGATTGAGCTGCCACTCGACACGCTTGTCCTTGAGGCTTGTGCAGCACATCTTCAAACCAGCATCAGGATTATGAAAAGTGCATGCCAAGATGTTTCATCTTCCTAACGTTGTGGCAGCTGATGTTAGTCTGGAGTAGTGGCCAGGCAAGATTAGTACCATCACGCGTGCAGAAACTCGTCTTCCAAAAAAGCATCATTTTCTCGTGCCGCCGTGCAGAGGTGCATGACTAGTTGAAGATCTAATAGTAAATCTAGCAGTGTTGCATATCCACGACAAAGCTAATGGCACCATTTTTCTTGGCATCATGTGTACATGTAACACAGTTCATAGTTAATAAAAGTTACAAGGGATTAAGCATAGCCTCAGGTTCTGATAGATTTGCCTGGACTTCTGGTTATTTGATGCTGCACTTAAAAACTGCATCATTATTCCTAGAGCATGGTTTTTCAAGCCAGGTTCATAGAAACTCAAGGGTTACCTCAAAGGTTCTCCGAGGTCTTAAATTTGCTTAACTGCCCCTCCCTTTGAGCAGAGCGTTTTTTGCAGTTTAAGCACTATTTCAGCCAACCTCAGCAACCCATCGATGCGTAACTGTGAGCCAAACATTCCTTAGTATGTGCATTATTGTTTACAAGAACTGTAGGCTCCTGCATTCCTTTTTTGTGTCAATGCTGCGAGGGTACCTTTGCAGTCATTCGAGATAGGCATTCCTCGAGATTGAAAAGTTTGAGAGAAACGTGGCCTAGAACATTCGGGATCACACCCTAACAACAGCCATTGCCAGGCTTTCATTACCGCCGGTCGCGTAGAGGAATTACCTTCCTCATCCCCATCCAGCATCCCCCTTACATATTCACCGCACTTCCAATCGCAGGGAATGGGCTCGCCGATCGTCTACAGCATGGCCGACGTCAAGGGACAACTGCAACTCACCCTGGCCGTCCGAAAAACCTCGGGTACCCTCGTGTCCCCAGAGAAGGTGTCCCAGCGCCTCGAGGCACGCAGGGACACCCTCCAGTCTTCCCTCGCCAAGACGATCGTGGTCGGCTACGAGCCGTGCGCGAGCTCGCCCTGTCGCCATGGCGGGACCTGCAGCTCCCGCCTTGACTTCCAGACGTCGCTCTCGATCCTCGACTCCGCGCAGCTCGTGTTTGCGTCTCCCGGCGCCACCCGCTCCTTCGCGTGTTCCTGCCCGGTTGGCTTCTCCGGACTCCAGTGTCAAGACCAGCTTGATCCGTGCTCGCCGAGCCCGTGCTCCGAGGGATCGACCTGCCGGATTGACGCGGCCGCGGCCGTCGGGTTCCAGTGTCTCTGTCCAGAGGATCGGGAGGGCGAGCGTTGCGAGCGGCCACGGCGAAACAGCTGCGCCAGTGCCCCCTGCAAGAACGGAGGGAGTTGCCGGGAAGCGCCGGCCGGGTCATTCTTCTGCCTGTGCCGTCTCGGGTTCAAAGGGTCTTTGTGCGAGCAGGCGGCGGACGGATGTCGGCCAAGCCGGTGCCGGAATGGGGCGACATGCGTTGGCAATGGGCCCGCAGGTCAGAGTTTCTCCTTTCCTTCACTTAGCCGGTTTGTCGAGACAACATTGGTTTTAAAGGGATAGCTTTATGTGGGAAGGTTGGGTAAACCTTGCGTGCTTGTGTTGGCCACATTGTAGCAACGCCATGGGAGAGAGTGTCAGCAGTGAAGCTCAGCTGTTTGCAAACAATCTAGTCAGTTTTCTAACGGGGTGGCATTTGAGCGAAATTGATGCAATGCCCCCAATGAAGAGGTGAGCGGATGAAGAAGTGAAGTCCTTCATATATTCCCAATTCCTTTGCCGCATATCACATTGCATATCATTCTGATGGCAAGTGCCATTCGTTAAAAAGCCCATCAAGTGCAATCGCTTCTTCATTGCATTAGACGAAATATCTATACTCGACGTTGACTATTTTTGTGCTACGTTCGCTAGCACAAGTTCCACAGTGCTCCATCGCCGTCCAAGTTACTTGCGCGAGACCTTGTGCAAACCAGACGCAAAACAAAGCCACGCGGTTTCTCGGCGGTGTGGGGCTGCGGCATTGTGGAAGCCACGCCAGCCTCGACGACATAGCAGAAAATAGTTGACGCCGAGTGTAAAAGGCTGGTTCGCACACTCGCGTTTACTTACGACCGAACTCTTGCAATCTTTAACGACGAGAGAACGCACCTACAATGAGGTGGCCCTGGAACCGCATTTCACTAGAGCGAAGGCTTTGCGGTATTTGCGAGATCAATTTTACATACTATTTACGAGAAATGGTCGTTTAGAACACTGTCATAAGTTTTTCGAGCCAATAAAGAAAGAACAATGCACAAAAAGGTAGTAGGGAATCCATGGAAATGTCTAGTGTTTTTCCACGGCTACCCTATAAATTGGGCCAGTGTGTTCTTTTGTCATAAGAGATCCCTAGAGGCTCGGTCAGTCATAAGTGTGTAACGAATTTTGGGCTGGGATAAATGATTTTAAATTGGGACTTTACTTATCGCATATCGTTTAGTTGGCCAAAAGAAAGAAGGTAGAAAGTCAACAGCCAGCTTTTCGGTACGAACATATGAAAATATAGCGGACTATTTTGTACCTTCTTTCTTTTGAAAGCTTTCCGCCTTTTCACTATGATACATCCGCGGTTCCAAAAGCGCGTCAGCGGTGCCAACCTGACGTCAGCCGAGCAAAGCTCACGCATTGGACACGAGAACTGCGTCACTCGGACGTATGCGCTCGTCAACAATAAATGCATCGACGAATATTCGGATTCGCGTTCGTGGCCAATGAGTGCCCTCACGGAACTTATCGTAACTGGGGAATGACAAGTTCTATGGTGTGCCTAAAAAGCACAGTGAAAGCTAGGAGTCATCGCACCGGTGCCCAAGAATGTCACGGCGACGTGATTTCACAATTCGCGTTTGAGTTGAAGATTAAAGCTAAGAAGGAAGAAGTAGGAAAATCGTTTCATGACCCCTTTAAAGCTAGGCATTCTTTTTTTTTGCCGACTAATCTTTGGTTGCACTTCGCAGGCTACCACTGCCTGTGCGAGCCGAACTTCTTTGGCCGCCACTGCGAGAAGTCCACGTTTGGCTTCGAGCCCTACTCCTACATGGCCTTCCCGTCGCTCAAGCCCAGCACCAACGACATCTCGGTCGTGTTCGCTACCAACCGGAGGCACGCACTGCTCGCCTACAACTTCGGCGCCCAGAACGGGGGGCGTTCGGACTTTGTGGCCCTCGAGATCGCCGACGGGAGGCCCACCTTCTCGTTTGGCGGTTCCCGCACGGCCGTCGCCAAAGTGGCGCTCGACCGGGATGTCGCCGACGGAAACTGGCACAGGGTCACCGTCATCCGCAACGGACGGGTGCGTTCTTTCGTGCCTCTGTGCATGTGCCATATTTTTCGGATCCGCAGGAGCGGGTTCTAACTAGAAAGAAAATGAGTTTTTTTGTTGCAGACCATGCATGATTTGCATTAAAAAATTCTTCTACGCAGCCCACCTTGAAGTGCCTGCTTTATTAGCACACAGAGAAACTTTTATTGTACAGAAATCATCACTAACATAACCAGTCGTACGTGAAATCCGTAATGTCTCGTCGAAATTAACGTGAAAAACAAATCCTTGTGTAGTCTGCACCTGCAGATAGTCCCCCCCCCACATAAAATTTAGACTTTTAGACATGTATAGTTTGTGGTCTATAATCCGGGAAATATGGTAATACTTGTATCCCGAAGCAAATCTCTTTTGCGGGTTTTTGCTTATAGTGTTTATGCTGTACAACAAACTACAAGAGTGTATATTATCAGAAACTTTTGGCTTTCTTAAGGGGCTCACAGTTAGAAACAGACTCTCTTTGTGATCACTGACCCAGAAATTCAGAACGTCATACGAATGGTGTAGGTACAGCGAAAATAAACTGTAAAGCAGGCCAACCAATACAAAGTTGTCACTTTCTTATGTCCTAATTGCTTGGCAATTCGTCTTTAATATGTGTGGTCGGCAGAACAGACGAAACGCGAAGTGGGCAAGACAAACTTTCGTAGTTATGGTAATGGGATCGGAACACACAGAAAAAGACGATAGTGTAATCCAAACCAATCAGAACACAACGGAAATTTTACCGCCATCGATAACGTCGGACGATAACATATCTTAGTGGGACGCACACCTGTAATGCCGCACTCTGTCTCCAGGTGGCCTCGCTGTCCGTGGTTAGCTGCCAGGACCACGGAGAACTCTGCGAGGAGTGCTCCCACGCCAACTCCAGCTGCTCTCTGTCTGTCACGGGACAGGCCGGGTGAGTTTGCTGCCACGCGACATTTTCTCAACTTCCACAGATAGAGAATGCCTGGCGCACGCATCGAATGCGTTGACATACAGGCAGCCATACAGTGTCCTTCAGCACAAATTTCCTGCAGGCGGTGCGCACGAATGCAAGTATGAGCATGCTTTTTGGAAGTACATGGAATCGCAGAGGAAAGAAATGAGAGCAACGTAAGCCTAGTTCACAAACTTGCATTTGAGCGCGATCAAGTGCGTCGCAAGAGCTTGTGACCACTAGTACTAAAAGTAGAATGCGTTTATTAAGAAAAATGGAAAACCAAGATAGCTTGACTAGAGTCACCTTATCTGGCTGGGATAGGAGATGGTGGTTGGTAGGGTGGTGGGGTGAGATTATATGTGTTGTGTTAGGTTCGCTAACCCGACATAGTCTAGTCAAGGAGCGAATGACGAGGGAACGCCATCTGTAGGTTGAACTGGAACACTTCTGCCGATCCGCATGTCGGAAGCGTTCCAGGGCAACCCCATTTTTGCCGTCGGACGCTACTAAGTGGTAGTAATCGGGTCGGGCCGCAGTCCTAACGAGCCTGTCGTCCTTTCCAGGACTCTGAGCTTGAGCAGCCAACCGCTGTACATCGGCGGCTTGCCCTCGGTGGAGCCCCTCCTTGAGCGCCCCAGCCAGGTCTGGGCGGACGACTTCGTGGGCTGCGTGCACAGCGTGGCCGTAGATGGGCAGCCGCTGGCACTGGAGCGGCCCCTGCGCCAGCAGTACGTGGCGCGCACATGTGGCCGCAGGGGGGACCCTTGCGCCACCGGGGGCTGCAGGGGTGCCAACGCCTGTCGGGACCTCTGGTCGGCGGCCGGGTGCACGTGTCCCGGAGGAATGCTGGTTGCGCAAGACTGTGGCCAGGGTGAGAATCGCTTGTCCTCTAGTTCATGGGGGTCCTCAATCTTTTCAATATCTAAGACATCACAAGCAGAGCCACATGGCAGAGAAGTGGAAAGGGTGCTTTCCGGTCCTCCTCGTTGCTCTTTCTACACCACCTGTTTCTGCTCCCCCCTTTCTTGCCCTTCAACATCTTGGGGTCTCTGCCTGCCCTGACTGATAGCCGAGGAACCCCTCTCGGTTTGTGCAATTGGTACGCTAAAGCAGTGCAGAAGCCTGCGGACCTTGTGAACGGTAATGCACGTACTGGGAAGTACTTGGTAGATAGCCATCAAATCAGATCAGATTTTATTTCCTCAAAATTGGGATACATTACATGAGGGGGGAATAAATGCAGCATTCAATGCATAGAAATGAAAAGTAAACAGCAAAACGGTGAAAAACATTTGCTGATCACACTTTACAAATGGGACTTACAAATATCGCGAAATTTATTGGTATCAGTTTCATAGACAATGTGAGCAGGTAAGGAATTCTAGTTGGCAACAGCAAGTAAAAGGGGGGAATTTTGAAATTTGTTAGCTCTGGGGAAGAGAGGCTGATTTTTGAGTGGATGATTGCAGCGCTTTAAAATGTAAGATGGATCTTGAAGATAGAGGCTATGAAATTCCGATAATGAGTAGTAGATGCCATGAAAGAAAACAAGACTTGCTAGTTTGGTTCTAATAGCTAGAGGTTTTAACTCCAGGCTGGTTTTAATAATTGTGACACTCGAGGTTTGTGAGTAGTTATGCATGATGTAGCGTGATGCCTTGTTTTGAACAGATTTGAGCTTGTTAAGAAGTTATGCTTGATGAGGCCACCAGATGATGTTGGCGTATTCAAGTTTCGATTGCACAAATGCTTTGTAGGCAGTTAGTTTGACTGTGTGAGATGAGCGGAAAAGGCGTTTGATGTATCCGAGCGATTTACATGCACTTAAAATGGTGTTATTCATATGATCGTTCCAAGCGAGATCCTCTGAAAAAATTACTCCTAAGTACTTGTATGTTCGAACTTTCTATATGTTTTCGTGGTTAATGGAATATTTCGTCGGCGTGGAAGAAGGCTGACTGGCAAATGTTATATATCTTGTTTTGTTTGTGTTCATTCTCAGTTGCCATGTGCTGCACCAAAGTGAAATCATTTTAAGGTCTTGCTGTAGCAGTGTTTGATCATCTGGGTTGGTGGTACACCGGTAGATAACACAGTCATCTGCAAAAAGTCTTTTATTTATTCCAATACCTTCAATGCCACACGGCGTTACAGAAGGGAGGGGGGGGAAAACAAAAGTACAAAAAATAGAATTCAACACATATTAGTTAACATAATAGTTTTCAATGGCAGACTTGAATGCAGGAGCGTCAGTGATTGTGGCGATGGAGGTGGGCAGGTGGGCATTTATTTTTATGGAGGATGTTAAGTTAAGTGGCAGGTCGTTTATGTAAATGAGAAATAAGAGTGGACTCAATATGCTGCCCTGAGGAACTCCGGACTTTACTGATAATTTAGAAGACTTACTCTCTTCGACATATGTAGCCTGTTTACGATTTCCAACAAAAGTGGCAATCCATTGTATGATAACAGGATGAATGTTGAGTTGAGACAGCTTGTACAACAAGCGTTGGTGAGGTACGGAGTCGAAGGCTTTGGCAAAAGCAATAACTATGGCATCAGTAGGTTTGGAAGAGTGAATGTTTTCGTGCAAATTAGTAACAAATTCAAAAAGTTGCCTTTCACACAAAAAACCTTTTTTGAATAAAACATTGGAGGTGATGGTTAGATAAGTAGCAGATTACATGGGAATATATAACATGCTTCATAATTTTGCATGGGACACTTGTTAATGAAATTGGTGTATAATTGGAGGCATGTGTTTTTATTACCAGATTTAAAAATTGGTAGCACTTTCCCAAATGTCCAATCTGCCGGAAGGTACATTAGCTCTACAGATTGCTTGAAAATGAGATAGAGCAGATGGCAAGATATGGTTTGGGTTATCTTCCAAAGTTTGGGACATATGTCGTCTACACCAGGTGCAGAGCTTAGGGAGTCTATCAATGATTGCCAAAATACCTTCTTGTGTAAAGGTGACAGGTTCACAAGATGCGGTTAGGGAAACATAAATTGGATGACATGGCAAAGGGAACTGTTCCTTAGTGAAAACAGATACAAAATACTCATTAAAAATGGTTGCTGATTCATGGTTGGAGACCTCCGTCCTTGCTCATCATAATTCTTAGCCAAAGTTTGCTCCTGTTTAGGACCGAATGGTCTTCCAAAATTTTTTGGGGTTTGTTTTTAATAAATTTAGGTCACTCATGTAATATTTATTTTTTGCCTTTCTAATTTCAGATTTGTACTTTTTGTCGCGCTCATTATATTTTGACCAGTCCATAACTGAATGACTTAACTTTGCTCTAGAAAACAGACATTTTTTTTTATTACATAGTCTTTTTAACCAGTTTGTAAACCATGGTCGTTCAGCATTCATTTTTAGCACAATTTTCGGAATGAAAGTCGACTTTAGTCTTTTAATCTCTATTTCCAACATATTCCAGTTTGCCTGAAGCAATCTTTTGTTAAAATTCTCTAAGTACTTGGACAAAAAACTTTGAAAAGAGGCAACACTCTTGATTTACTTTTTTCGAACTCTCCATCCCTGATTCAATCTGTCACTGCAATCCCCGGTATTAGTGATCATGTGGCAATAACTGCAAAGGTCTTATGTGATCGCCCGCCTTTACCTGCCATTCGGCCTCGTAAGGTTTACCTTTATGAGAGGGGCGATTACGATGCAATTGCTATGGAGTTAGAAAATTATTTTCCTTTGTTTGAATCTTACAGTGCTGCACCAGACATCACATATTTGTGGTTAAAGTTCAAAGAAAAAATATTTACCCTCATAGATCTATATATACCGTTTAAGATACTTTCGGGAAAACAAAGGTCAAATAAGCCGTGGTTTACACGAGAAATAAAAACACTCATCAATAAGAGGAAACGAATGTTCAAGAAGCATAGAGCCCACCCAGAGCCAGATTTATTTGTCAGCCTTGAGAAAATAAGTGACTTAATAAAACGTAAAATCAAATCTGCAAAAAGTATGTTCTTTCTTTCATTGGGCTCTAAAATTAAAGATAACCCAAAGAATTCTGGAAATTGGTGAAGTCCAACCGCAAAGATGACACAGGCATACCGTCACTCACTTGTAATAACAACTCTATCATTGATGATGTTGATAAGGCAAAATTCTTTAACGAATATTTTGAATCAGTCTTTTCAAAATCACAATCTAGGCAACTTCCGACTTGCACTTCCCAAATATTTGAACCTATGCCCGAAATTATCGTTGATGGTTACGGAGTACTAAAGCTTCTTCAAAGCATTAAACCAAACTCAGCGCCAGGGCCTGATGGAATTCCGAATCTTATTCTTAAATCCTGCGCTCCTGTGATATCCAAATATTTAACACTACTGTATAACATATCCGTTTCAAGTTCCACACTACCAGAGGATTGGAAAATTGGAAATGTGGTACCTATACACAAGAACGGAAGTCGAGATTTAGTCGAAAATTATCGACCTATATCGCTAACTAGTGTTTGTTGCAAGACACTCGAACACATAATATACACAGCCATCATTAACCACCTCCAAAACAACCATTTCTTTGTCGACTATCAGCACGGATTTAGGTCTGGCCGATCATGTTCCACTCAACTCATTGAATTTTCACACGATATACTTAAATCTTTCGATAATGGTGTACAAACAGACTGTGTACTGCTAGATTTTCAGAAGGCTTTTGACAAAGTTTCTCACAATCTTCTCTTGTACAAGCTATCTTTTCTTGGTTTACCTAACAATATTCTTTGCTGGCTTCAAAATTATCTAACCGGCCGGTCTCAGAAGGTTGTAGTTAACGGTGTTTCATCAACAAATGTTTCTGTGTCATCTGGTGTACCGCAGGGGTCGGTCCTTGGACCGCTTTTATTTCTGATTTACATAAATGATATTGGTGTGAGCATCTCTTCAAGTATAAGGCTTTACGCAGATGATTGTGTTCTGTACAGGGAGATACGAGATGACTCTGATAGGCTGGCGTTACAAACTGACCTAGAAAAAATTTGTTTTTGGTGCAGCCAGTGGCTCATGTCCCTAAACGTATCTAAATGCAACCACATTCAATTTTCCCGGAAACGCAAACCGTTCCAAACGCAATACAGTCTTAATAACGAAACTATTCCCCAGGTAACCCACGCTAAATATTTAGGAGTCGTATTTTCTTCCGACCTAACATGGAACCAACATGTAGAATTTATAACAACGAAGGCAGCTCGTACCCTTTACTTCATTAGGAGAAATTTTAAGCAGGCCCCCCAAGATGTGAAAGAACTTTTATACAGGACAAATGTCCGTCCTATTCTCGAATATGGTAGTACGGTATGGGACCCCTTCACGCAAAATCTGATAGGCAGTCTCGAAGCCATACAGAACCGCGCTGCTCGTTTTGTTAAGAACAGTTACGTATTTCCGAGCAGCATTACGCGAATAAAAGATTCCCTTGGCTGGCCTACGCTTGCATCGCGTCGCGCATTTTTTCGTATTTCTTTTTTGAGAGACGTATACTTCAACCAAACGCCATTGAACAAAGATCTGTATTTGATGCCGCCTACATACGTCTCGCGACGTCTTGACCACACACTAAAGATAAGAGAAATGCCTGCCCGTACAAATGCTTTCATGAATTCATTTTTTCCCCGCACTATACAAACCTGGAACCAGCTTCCCCGGGATATCATCCAAGTTGCAAGTGATGACAAATTCCTTGTAGCTTTACGAAATCACCTTCAGGCCTAAAATTTGTACGGTATTCTTTATAAAGAGCATGTCTGTCTAATGAATACTTGTCTTTTTTCATTCGTGAGTTTATGCAGGTTGCATACGTCTTACATTGTCTGTCGCCCATTGTTACATTATTGAAGGCACTCTTATATTTTGTATGTTACTTATTTTACAGATTTTTTTTTTTTTTTTTGGTACATTTTGTGTGTGAAATTGTGTTGTTTACCTCCCTACTGTAATGCCCTCTGGGCGAAAATGTAGGTATGTGAATAATAAAATAAATAAATAAACAAAGTAACTTCCTTGTCGCTTTATAAATTGATACAATAAAATAAACCTCGACAAGTGAAATATAAATATAAAATATTTCTCGAAATTGTTATCTAATATAAATGTTTGAGAAGTAAAAAAAAAAAGAAAAAGCTAGGTGCGAGTAGAACATTGCATCGTCCATTGATAACAACTCCTGCCACTCCCGCACACTCAAAACTAGGGATGTCGAGAACCTGCACAGGTTCGAGTTCGACCAAGTTTCGACTTTTTCGAACCTTCAACGTGATGTTCAACCAAGGTTCGACTGAAGTTCGACCTTTGTATGCATGCGCGAAAATTTAAGGAAGCTAGTTGACTCCACTTGGCGGAAGGAAAAACGCAATATTGGTTGGGTTTATTGGCATCACTGTTTCACGTTAATAACTAATGAAAGCGTTAAAAGCGCATATTTTTCGCTTTTTTTATATGTTGTAAACATTGGAAACCATTTTAAGAAATATAAAATAAAGTACTTTCTTAATTAATTTCTTTCCCAAAATTCGAAATATTCGTTGTAGCAGCGGGCGATTTGTCTATAAGTCGAACTTCTTCGAATTTCAGTGAAATTCGCAGGTTTCCCGAGTGAAAGGGTCTTCTACTGGCGAAATGTTGTCACGGAACGTAGGGAGTGCTTACTTTCTGAACACCTTGAGCAGTTAATTTTCATACACGATAATTTGTAACGAGTGCATTACTAGAAGTATCTTTAGCTGCTGTTTTAAAAAGGCAATAAACCTGCTGTTACTCTGTTTTGCCATTTTTATTACTAGATAATCTATCCGATATTCGATTCGATATTCGAAGCCGTTTTTTCGTCTTATTCGTATTCGATTCGTATTCGAAAAGTTCAATATTCGCACACCCCTAATATTTTTTCCATTGTTCATGCGGCGTTGTTATAATGTGCGAAGACGCTTTTGTTTACACGAAAGTCCCCGCGGGGTGGTGCCACACACAAGCCTTAATGGTTAATGTGGAATTAAGTTGCAAAATGTCAGAATAAACATGATGAACTGTATTGTATGCCCGAGAACAGAGACGAGACGAGGGACGAAGCACAACGGTCTCAACATCAGCTGCAGCTTTTGTTTTACCTTCCTCGATATAAGGAATGTCCGCCACCTACCTCCAGACGTACACTGCCTGGTGCAATCCCAATAGAAAGCTCTCTAGATGACCTTGCCCCTGGTCTCGAATTTCCACGATGTTGAAAGCACACCAGCTCGCCTGTATATTCTGCTTTCTCTGAATTGTGTGCATTGCCTCCTCTGCTGGAATCCGGTCCAAATTGTTGGCAAAGTTTGAGACTGCTACTTGTGAGCTTCTTATCATCATTAGGTGGTGATATGCAATACATTTACCGGGATTCAAAAGTATTTAGTTAAAATAATATTTTATAATGAAACGTAAAAGCGGAATCTAAGACCTAACTCTATAAAAAGAACGCAGCTCATGGCGGTCAGATAGTTCATACGGTAGAAGCTGTTTTAAAAGGCGAACCTATTGTGTGTGTGTCGCCCAGAGTCGCGTCGCTGGCATCTGCTGTTTCTACGGTTGCATTAATTATATAAAAGAGTAGAGCCATTGACTTAATACATTTACAAAGCTCTACACTGTTAGCAAAAACAAGCGACTGGCGGCTTCGCTTGCTTTTCAAGTAAACTGAAAGTCTCCTAGTAGGAAGGCAGAACGGGGTTATACGGGTACCAGCCTAGGCGTTAAAATGTGTTGCAATTGACACTACTATCTCTGACCAAGACGTGAAAAAGCTGCAATGCCGCGTCTCCGCTATCTGTATCACGGAGTGAACGCCGAGCTAAGTTTCGAGGACAGCAAACTCTCTCGGCAATGAGCAACGTAGGCGACGATTCATTAATATAGACAGCAATATAGATAACAAACTCTGCCTATATAGTTAAGGTTCTGTTTTCTTATTTATATTTTTATAAACTGTTAACCAATGTATACGTAGCCTTTCTTCCGTGGCTCCTTTCTCTCTCCCCTTGTCTGAATAATGAAACATCGCATATCGCCAGCATCAAGAAGCTAATATTATTAACAATTTTTATAGGGCCAGTATCCCGAGGCAGCAGGCTTAGGAAATAACCGTTGGTATAGTTTATAACTTCAGATAATCATGAAAGCTGTGATTAAGGATATCTTGACTTATGTAAGACCAAAACTATAGGTACTCACTATACTCTGCAACGCAATTCATTAGTGATTTATTCATCATAAAAGCATTTAATCAGCTTTGCCCCCTTAGAATCGTGACTTCGAGAGCGCTCGGATATAGCTTGAAATGTAGAATAAATGATTAATTTTACTACCCCCAATACGAGGGGAGTTCAAGATTTAAGGTCTCCTAATTTATTTATAAAAAGAAGTACCTGCACCAAAATGCAGAAACGTTTTCACTTCTCTACATATTCACTCCGTAGTTGTACATTGTTTTTTTGTTAACGTTGACGCTACAACTTTATGGTGGCTGCATTGTCGTCTTTAGTGGTTTGTCGAGACCTCTAGGATATTCCTGACGCAACAGCGGAGCGCTTCAGAAACACTCGACTACACAAAGTGTCCTTCATTGTCGAAAAAAAACTGCTGTGCTCAAGGTCAGAAGGTAAAGGAGCATGAGTAAACAGTTTAAAGTTGTTTTCGTAAAGAGAATATTGAAAAGATGCCTCCCTGTTCGATGGAGCATTGCTGTGATGAAAAAACAAAACTACAGCCTTTTACGGTCGGTTTTATCAAATGCGGAAAGAAATATTTTCTTCATAATGTCTCTCTAGAATGCAGCCGTCACTGTCATGCCCTTTGGGGCGCATTGGGTAAGGAAGAGGCATTCATTTACCCAGAACATTGCCACCACCATTTCTTCCGCTACCGACGTCAAACGTCGGTGGCGGTTATGGTATTGACAAATGACATCCGTTTATCGTCTATTTTGACAGCTAATAAATGAGAACATCTATGCCCTTATCAAGCGATAAAATCGCTTGATTTCACTTATTTTCCAAAAATTATTAATAACATGCTTCTTTCCGAAGGTAAATATTTCCGTCCATAGCGTTTGAAACATTTGTGAGGCCAAGTGGTGCCACAATATTTCATGACTGTGTTTTTCACTAATTTCCAATAAGACGGATATATTAAGCTGAGTTTCATGATACTACATGCTCACAATTCAGAGAAAATACAACTTAAGTGCCCCTGGTAGTTAGATCATAAACAGCAAACAAATCGCGGTTCAACTATATAAGAAAACAATTGTGTACAGGCATTGTTTGTAACAAATGACGAATCATATATTTCAAAGAGCTTAACTTTTTTTCTTCGGAAAGCAAATGCACAATGTAAAGGACGCGGATAAATAAAAAGAAATAAAAAAAGGCTTGAGAAACTTTTGTTTGTTTTGGATCGGCGGCTTTTATTCTAGAACAACAATGTTTGTTGAATGCGTTCTCCGTGATCAAAGCAGAGACTACTTCATTATGACCTTGCACATTCCAAGCTCGTTAAGAGAGGATTTGTGGCCATAGTCACTGGCAGGATAAGATCGACATGGCGTCTCTTCCGATACCCGACCTTCCGGAACGCGCTCGTCACCTTCCCCTGTGTATTGACGGCACGTGTTCGCTCGAGGCTCACAAGAAGCTTCAAAGCAGACATGTACAAATTACTCAAAAAGGTAGTTAAGTTAAGTTACTGAGTATCGACGCCAAAAGTAATTAAAGTAGAGTAAAAATTACGCATTTGTAATAGTAATTGAGTAAACTACTAACTACTGTAAAAAGTAGCGAGTTACTTTGAAGTTACTTTCGAAGTTACTTTTTTATAGTTTTGTGATAGCAAAACGAACAGCAGTTTTGATCCGTGAAAACCCCTGCGAGCCTAAAATAAATGCAGTCATTTTATGGCTTGCGTTTTCACCCAAATAGACGTTCCACCGACGCGCTGGATCATGGATGGACGGCAGCGTTGAATTCGAGAAACAGGCTGTGCGAGGTTTGCCTCGGCTAGAGAGTCTTTTATAACAAACTCTCCTCCTTTTTCACTTTTTCTTCGGCAATTTGAGATTGTTATGACTGGCCCCTCTTTATTCCCACGACGTTCGGAGAGTACGCTAAGCGAGTGTACCTGACCGTCAAGGGATCAAATCGCGCGCCACAACGATGAGATCATCCGGACGACTGCGCATCTCGTTGCAGTGCTCGTGCTACGCTAGTGAAGAAAACATTGTTTTGGTTTAATAGAAGATGAAACGAATTATACTTCGCCGTTGACGCTGGGTCCAACAAAAGGATCTCCCAAGGGTGACTCGCAGTCTTCGCCGGCGACTACGGTATCCTGACGCGCCTGACACGCCTGACAAGTAAATCATTTTCAACAAAGAGGAGGTCTCCCTGGCGTGGAAGGTCGGAAGGACGCGAAGGATTACGTGAACAAGCATCGTCGCAGTTGCATCTGGAAGCGGGAACGTGCTCCCATGAAAGGATTATCCGTGTCTGCGTTTGCGCGCGGGGGAGTCCGGCTTTGCAAGGGAGTATGCGCTGACGACAAGGCGACCATGGGAACAGCCGCCCAGCTGCGAGGTCATTCCAGTGGCGCCTTTCGTGGAATCCCCAAACCGCTTGAGGCAGAACTCACTAAAGGGAGACAACATGAAAACTACAATAACCCTGGGAGTGTCCCCGTCTTTCATGGTTGCAGCTGGGGGCGCGGCGGCTGCGTGCATTACCAGATTAGGTCAATACCTGACCAAGGCTTGTTAAGCATCGCTTCTTGCGTTCGTGCGCGCCGGTGTTATGTTTTGGCTGCTCGTCGCCAACTTGGCTTAAAGGGTGTTCGAGGCGGGGCTTAGGCCGCACGTCCGGGAGCTTCCTGGCTCGTGACGACGACCATTCCCCGAAGTGAAGAACCCAGGGGTCCCGTGGAGGTGGGAGAATTGGTAACGTAACGAACGGTTTAATTACATGGTAGCGATACAGTCGTCAAATCCAAGAGAACAAATGGAGCTCTCACGCCCCGCCTTATATAGGGGTCCGTTTTCTCCCTCTCCCTCCGCCAGGGCAGCAGGTGCGACAGCCACGTGCTTGGCAGCTGGGTCCGTCGCGACGTAGTCAGAAATGAGTCATAGCCAAGGTTCTCCGCAGTTAGGCCAGGCCTCTCTCCCCTTCCGGAGCGCACGAACCCACACGCACACACACACACGTCCCGTTGACGTCACGGACGCGTTGAGACACGTTTTGGGCAGCCTTCGACAGGTGGGCGTCAGTCCTGAACACGTCGGGACTCGTTTTGGGACTCGTTTCCGCAGCGTTGAAACTCGGAAGAAGGTCGCCGAAGGTTCCATTCTTAACAGCCCCTCCGGGGCCAGGGAAACCTCGAATGGCCGGTGGTACAATCGCTGGCCTGAAGAGGTGGGCTTGGAGTAGGCCTTGAGAAGACGCTGCAAGCACCAAACAAACTCCCAAACCTCTCAACGGAGGCATCAGCGGAAACGTCCCCCACAACACCACGCCACACCGCAGTCAAACGCTCGGAATTCGCCAAAGACCCGCCAGACTGGATTACGGATTACCAAAATTTGGTACAATTCCGGGTATCGAGACCCCCTGTCGCCAAAAAAAAAACTCATTTTTCCAACGAGGTCACTAAGAACAAAATACAAAAGACAAAAACTTTTCGCAATTTGTGAGGTCCTTTTGGGGTTTCAACGAAGTGCCCCCACTTAGATCCTCATTCCCGTGGATGACGAAGACCTCTGAGATCATCCCTACTATTTTTCGTGATGTCAGAAAAATCTGCTCAACCCATCGGCAGTGCCGTTAAATTTGCCTTTCCTTTTTCTTACGCTAAAGTCGTAGTGATCGATTTTCACGTGATTTCTAGACGTGAAAATGCGGTCTTTATAGCGCCGATAAAACAATCCGCCTCTTTCATTCCCCGTCAAATTGGTCCTAGCAATCTCCTGAGCTGTACAGCGAAACCCTGACACACTAGGGTCGCTCTTCTGCTCGACTGTCAAAGACACTCTGTCTACTCGTAGCAGAGGACCAAAGTTACGCGACGCCGGAGCTACGAGAGATCTTTCACTGATCCCGTCTTGCTCCGCCTTTTTCGCCGGCGCGTTGGGACGGCGTACGCTTTCTAGTGCTACGAGGTCAGGCTGTTCTACAACCTGGTCCCTCTCATCCCGGTTTTCTGCCTCCAACTCTGGGAGTGCTTGCTCCCCGTCAGCTGCCTCTGGCTCTGGATCCCTCGTTAACAAAGGGGCGACCTGACGCGATTTGGACCTCGTACATGACTGAACTAGCCCTTCTCCCAGTTGTTGACCCCTTTCGCGCAGCAGGAAATCTGACCGGTTAGAAAACAAATAAGGATATTCCAACGGGACTGTTTGCGAGACAGCCGCCTCTGTCACTAGCTCTCCGAACGGGCCAGTTATCCTTACCGTCGCCATAGGCAGACAGACACTGTGCTTTTCGAGCAGCTGCTTGATCCAAACTACCTTTCCGGTAAAATCGGATGTCATTACATACGACGGATGGACAACGTCCATCGTGGCTGCACTGTCACGAAGCACCCTGCACGGCTTTCCGTTTACCTGGAGCTCGTGAAGATAGGGACGAAGGAGCTTCAGGTCCTCGTCACTACCGTTCACGTACGAGAACACCACCCGCGGTTTCTTACATCTGGCCGCTGTGTGTCCCGGCTCCTGACAGTTGTAGCACAGGAACGGCTTCCTTGCCTCGAACTGCCCTGTTGGGCTTTTCCGCGCCTCGTCTCCGTTCGAGTGTTCTGCGCTCTTTTCTGGGACCTTTTGTCCTGCTTCGGGCTTCTCGGGCCCGTTTTCTCGCGAGTCATTTCCGTGTCGGAAGGTCTTACGCTGATCGCTTCGGCCGGATTCGCTTTCCTCTCCGCTCAGCTTTCTACGCGTTGCGTACTCTTCGGCTAGCTCAGCGGCCCTTTCGACAGAGTCGACTCCCACCCTGTCCTGCACCCAGAGCTTGACTGACTGCGGAATGCTACGAAAGAACTGTTCGAGGCACACACACTCGACTACCTTGTCTCGGCTTTCGTACACTTTCTCGCTCTTCAACCATTCTATCAGGTTGGTTTTAAGCCCGTACGCGAATTCCGAGTAGCCCTCGCTGCTCTTTTTGGATGCGTTTCTAAACCTTTGACGGAACGCCTCGGCAGAAAGGCGGTACCGCTTCAAAAGGCTGGACTTCACCTTGTCGTAGTCGTCCGCGTCTCCAGCACTAAGGCGCGCGACAACCTCTGCAGCCTCACAGGGCAACAGAGTCAAAAGCCGTTGCGGCCACGTTTCTGGGGCGAAGCTCAACTTCTCACATGTCCTCTCAAAGTTAACTAAGAATAGGCCCACGTCTTCCCCAACTTTAAACGGCTGCATGAGCTTCTTCATTTGATACGACTCGGTCTCACTTGCTCGTACCGGAGCCCCAACTCTACTGTTCTGCGAGTTTAATCGTTGTTGTTCAATTTCGAGCTCTAGCCTTTTCAGCGCTCGCTCCTCTGTCGCCGCAGCCTGCGCTCGTTCCTCTCTCGGTGCAGCCAGTTCCCGCTCTCGTTCCTCTCTTGCTGCAGCCTGTTCCTCTTTCGCTGCAGCCTGTTCTCGCTCTCGTTCCTCTCTAGCTGCAGCTTCGCTCTTAGCGTTCTGAAGCAGTTCCCACGCAATTTTAATTTCCTCTGCTTCCGCGCTCTCTGAAATCGCTTTACTGATCTCAGATTTCTTCATCTTTTGCTCCACCTCCACACCCAATTCTTCACATAAACAGAGTAAATCTGTTCTCAGTAACCTCATCAGATCCATGATCGCTGCTTTTTAGCTTTGGCTTTGTTCTAAAACTTGTCGCGAGGTTGTACACAAACCTAGCGCACGAGTCAAACACTAAGGATTCCCAGCAGTTCAAAATTAATTACCCATAATCTGAAGCCTGGCGAATCTCAAAGCAAAGTCCAAACGCTCACCCGCAGATGTAGCACGATGTCGCATGGTCCGATCTCAACCGCTGCCAACCAGTTGTTCGAGGCGGGGCTTAGGCCGCACGTCCGGGAGCTTCCTGGCTCGTGACGACGACCATTCCCCGAAGTGAAGAACCCAGGGGTCCCGTGGAGGTGGGAGAATTGGTAACGTAACGAACGGTTTAATTACATGGTAGCGATACAGTCGTCAAATCCAAGAGAACAAATGGAGCTCTCACGCCCCGCCTTATATAGGGGTCCGTTTTCTCCCTCTCCCTCCGCCAGGGCAGCAGGTGCGACAGCCACGTGCTTGGCAGCTGGGTCCGTCGCGACGTAGTCAGAAATGAGTCATAGCCAAGGTTCTCCGCAGTTAGGCCAGGCCTCTCTCCCCTTCCGGAGCGCACGAACCCACACGCACACACACACACGTCCCGTTGACGTCACGGACGCGTTGAGACACGTTTTGGGCAGCCTTCGACAGGTGGGCGTCAGTCCTGAACACGTCGGGACTCGTTTTGGGACTCGTTTCCGCAGCGTTGAAACTCGGAAGAAGGTCGCCGAAGTTTCCATTCTTAACAAGGGGCACTGACAACCCAAAGGTCGTATTTTTTTTATTGTCTAAAATGATGCAACTTGTAGCCATAGACACGCAAAAAAAACCGCATCGCGGAAAAAACTTTTTCCGCACGCGCGCGCGCCTTTTTAGTTTTGGCATTTGTATTTCGCGCGCTCACCTCCTCGCTTCTTTTGATCGGTGACGTCAAAAATCAGGAAATTTAGAAGCTTTGTAGGCGACATTTCTATAACATTTAATAACGGCAATCGTAAAACATATTTTTTAACGCAATTGCGAACGCACTACGGCTTCTCTTTTTGAAATACCAAAATTCAGAGTTCGGTGTGATGTTGCTTCCTAGATTTGTACCCTCCCTCGGAAAACTTGGCAGCGCCCGTTGGCGAGTCGGAGAAAAACCGGTTTTTTCCCGCCGGCGCCTTTCTATCCCTCACCTCTTCCTCGGTTGGGGTCGCCGTGACAACGGCGGAGGTCCGAAAGAAAGTCGAGTCGCAGGAGACCGCAAAATTTGACTCACTGAACTGGCGCGGATCGCGCGGGAACTTCAAATTCGGCATTTGGAAATTGTTTTTTTTAATTAACAAATACTGAATTTTAAAGTTTCAAATTTTGAGGGTAATGTCCCGGCATCGTTTTCAATCGTTTCGGATAATAAAAAAAATATGATTTTCACGTGTCAGTGCCCCTTTAAGGACGCCTGTGATGCAGTTTCTACGGCTGCCGAGTATAAGTGCGTGGGAACGGAATGTGAGGGGGCCTCTTGTTCGGGAATATCACTTCAGCTGCCGGTGTCTTATTTATTTCTGCGCTCAAACTTTGTGATGAGCAAAGTTAGCACTAGATTTCGAAAGTAGTTAGTAATTTGAGTAGAAGTTACCTGAAAAACGTAGTTAAGTTAAGCTACTAATTACCCAAATAAAGTTGTAATTCGAAGTTACCAAGTTACTCGGAAAAGTAGTTAAACTACAGTAGTTTGAGTAGAGTAGTTGAACTACGTCCAAGTCTGCTTCAAAAGATCGCCCTATCATAGCCTCCTCTCTACTAACAAAGCCTGGCAGTTCGACGACGGAGCCATAGAGTTTCCAGTCGCAGATTTGGAGCGGGAGGATCTGGTAGCACAGAGCATCAAAGAGCCATTTCTCGGGGAACCTGGACGTCAGCGCACAGCTTTTGCAGCGGCGAGGACACGAAACACACTTCTTCGCTCGGGAGAAGTCTGTTTCGGCGTCTCGCCGCAGCGGGGCGCCAGTCACGTGGCTCTCCTCTCATCGGTTGTCTGCCGCTTCATCTTTTTTTTCATTTCGGCGGCCGCTTCTCGTGGCGATCTGCCAGGCTTTATCAGTATACAGCTGTTTCAACGCGGAACTATAAACGTGACGTCACCACTCTGTCAGAAAGCGCGTTTATGTTCAAGTTCAACGGCACGAGTCTTCGGATACCCCAACAGAATTTTAAACGATAGCGACGAACGTTTGATCAAGTATAACGTTCAATAAAAACAAACGGAGGAGAACTTGGAAAAAAGGCAGCGGTCGGATTTCGTGCCCAACGTATTTAAACAAATTTTGTAACAAATTTATTAGGTAGGCATATCTACACTTGGTGGCAGACTTGTACATACGGAGTTCCACTACTCAGCTCAAGTTACTGTAGTTTAACTACTTTTTGAGTGATTCAGTAACTTTCAATTACAATTTTATTTAGGTAATTAGTAGTTTAATTTAATTACTTTTTGCGAGTAACTTCTAGACAAATTACAAACTACTTTTGCATTTTAGTGATAAGTTTGCTTATCAACAAACATTCCTGCACAAAAAAGGAGATGATGTTGAAAGATCAGCCGATATTCGCGAAATGGGGGAAGCATGTGGTGTAGAAAAGTGGGAGGGGGGGGGGGGGGCGAGTGGTTAGAAAGGTGCGAAACAGGGGTTTCCTCGGGAATTGAAATTAGGGAAGGGTGTAAGTTTTTAGGGGGGGGGGGGGGGTTAAGGGGGGCATTTAGAATAAAGAAGTCGTTGCGAATCAAGGGGGTGCCCTCTAAAAAACAAGGAGGTGTGTGTAGAGAAATCAGTGGTCCAAAACTCCCTAAAAGTTTCACGAGCCTCTCACCGCAACAACCCTGCTACGAGGCGCCGGGAGCGGACACACACGTCGAAAGTGAGGCCGAGTAACTGCGGGTTTAGTGCCGAAAACTGGCGTTTCCTTGTGACCCGAATCTCAAGTAGACTTGACGCATTTGAAGAGAGAGCTTGTCCCCGCTTCTTCCAAACGTAGGAACTCTTGCCCACTACAGAAGGTGTATTCACTGCATCCTCACTCAAAGGAGGCAAAAAAATGCAGCACCCTCTCTGAAGATCATCAGCTGCTCCTGTAGTTTGGGCTGTACTTGAAGAACCGCGTTGTATAAACGGCAACACAAAGTTGACCTCTTTGCATTGCCTTTCCTCCCAAAACTCAGAATATACAGGCCTTTTAGGAAACGAAGACCGTTCGAGAAAACTTAGTATTTTCCCCAACGCTTTTTCTATTAAAAATATTAAACAAGCAGTGTGTTGGAAATACCTTTAGCACGTGGTACTTAAAGTACTACTTCAAGTAGGTTTAGAAAAAGTGTACTTTGCTTTGAATACATTCTCTGAAGGTGTACTTCTGCTTTACTAAAATATTTTTTGGCTATTTTCCGAGGTCAGTACAGCTCCCGACCTTAAATGCATCCTCCAAATTAAAAAATGGCGTATCGTCATGTGAAAACGTGCTATCGTCTTTCGAGACGTCATCTGGTCATTTTTCTGAGTGAAGTAATGACGACTATAAGACAAATAAGTGTCTCATAAGTTCATTGCGATAAATACTTCGTCAGCGAGGGTAAAACAACTACTCTGTGACGACTTGACTTTATCCAATATTTCCCGCCATTTCCGAAAAACCTGATGCACCTCCGATTACCCCTGGAGCAATGCATACGTTAAAAAAATGTATTGGGGACGAAAGGCCATCATGAAATATTGTGTTAAAAAGTACTTGTACTTTACTTTGAAAGTGCATTGCATTTATAGTACTTTACTTTTCAAGTATATTGTACCCGCTTCTTCTAAACGTAGTAGTAAATATATTGCAAAGCAGTAAGTATATTGTACCTACAACTTCATTTCAAGTACGTAACCTCTCATTTACTTTGTACTTTACTTCAAGTGCGTTTTCCATGCATTTGATGCAACACTGCAAATAAGCAAACACTGTATCCAAAATCCAGCTTAGGCAGTGCTAACGCTCAAAGTAGAAATTATACATCCGCAGTACATCATTGACCAATAAACAAAGAAGTACAAAACAGTTGAACACGCAGAAGCAGAACCAGCTATTAAATCATAACTGGGAAAACACAAGTCACTTTATATTTGTCTAGCATAATTTCATAATTTACGGATCAAAACCAATGTACTTTCTTGTTACCATAAAAACAATATAAAAGCAACTTCAAATGTAATTCACTATTTCTTACGGTAGTTAGTAATTTACGCAATTACTTTCCATTTGAGTAATTTCTACTCTACTTCAATTACTTTTCTGTTCAATACTCAGCAACTTAACTTTATTACTTTCTTTAGTAACTACATGTCTGTTTGGTGGTGCTATCTGCGTGTGATAAACTAAACAGGCGGCTCTCAAGTATACATTACCAGCACGAACAACACAGCGAATTCGGTGTAACTCATTTCCCGATATGTGGCAAGCGCTACGAGGCAGGGTATGAACTTCAGCTTCCTTACGGGAAAGGATATGCCGGCCAATCTGACAAAATGTATACCAGAAACACGCCCCCGTCGAAGTCATCGCGAGCGTGGCATCTTAATCTACATGTAAGAGAGTGTAACCGCACCAAAGTCACGAAGTGTTTTCGGGACTATTGAAAAAGAAAAGTATTCGAGGCGCAAACCACAACAGCTTAAGAGGAGGAAAGCATTAGTTCACCATTACCAGTGCTGTCTAAAAACCTGCACTACCTTGAGCTGTCTTTCTGAAGCTCGTTAAATTTATTTCATTCAATTTCCAAAGCAAATTTTGTTTCTCTTTCCCATTTTACCTACGGTTTCGGCCGCAACGCCACCATGCCCGTTATATATATATATATATATATATATATATATATAACGGGCATGGTGGCGTATATATATATACGCCACCATGCCCGTATATATATATATATATATATATATATATAGAGAGAGAGAGAGAGAGAGAGAGAGAGAGAGAGATAGCGATAGAGATAGAGATATATATAGAGAGAGATAGAGATTGAGATAGAGATAGAGATAGAGATAGAGATAGAGAGAGGATAGAGATAGATAGATAGATAGATAGATAGATAGATTAGATAGATAGATAGATAGATAGATAGATAGATAGATAGATAGATAGATCGATCGATAGATAGATAGATAGATAGATAGATAGATAGATAGATAGATAGATGGATAGATAGAGAGAGAGAGGGGGAGGGAGAGAGAGAGAGAGAGAGAGAGAAAGAATAAATTATGTACACTTTAGCAGTGATTCGATGGAAAAGTTGGTACGAGCAAGAGAGAGAAAGGGTATTGAGATACGAGTATTAACTGGTCCTAATGTACACGGACACTAAAAAGAAAAGCTTTTTCTCTTACCCTCAAAGCACGCACGATTAAAACCGGCCACTAATATGTATATAAATAGGGCACATATAGTGTTCAAGCTATTTTTAATTGTTTTAAAGCAGTTGACAACACTAGTCTCAGATTCGATGTTCTAAGTTTCTTAGGCCATCAAGATCTTTCTCCTAGTTTTTGGCACATGAAAACAACATAAATCTTCAAGCCTATTAAACGTCGAGAATACGAAATATCTATAAAGCACGGTTAGCACTTTCCGCTCGTCGCATTTTTTACAACCATGATTCTCCTCCCTAAACACTACCATGAAAGAGTCGTACGAATCAACATATATACTCCCAGCTAGAGCTGTTCATTTCAAACTAAAACTCCTTGCGCTAGATTGTAGTATAAATAACTGATAGAATAAACTCTATAAAACTATGTGAATTATTATTTTCCGGCCCTGAGAACTGAAGCATGCATACAGGCCCGCATAGATATTCATTAATAATGTCCTCGCTTTTTTTGTTTCTTTTTTTTCCTCGTGACCGAATATAAGCCCTTTCCGGTCCTTTCGTTTTTCATTGAGCGTCTAATATGCGTGAGTTTCTTTATCGCCATCCTTCCTCTTGGTGTTGCAATAACCATTGTATCTCCCCTCATACATTGTCCTGTCAAGACGCCTTAGAGATTATTAAATTGAAAAATAAATAAGGTATTGGAAATCAATGAAAACGTTCAGGATGATATCGATTCTCGTAACCGGGAAGAGCAAGGAGCGGTACTTTTTGCAAAACTCTCTGGGGATCAGCTGCCATGGGGTGTTCTAAAGAAAAACCGTAGAAAGCAGCTGAGCTATTCTTTTTACTAGGGTCAGTGACAAGGTGGGAACGGCTGGGAGGAGCTTCGGCTTTCCCGCCCTCCAGCGGCAGCCTCCTTCCCTCGCTTCGGCGTCTAGCGCACCTGGAGAGCGCGAGCGCAGTCAAAGCCTGCCAGAAGACATGGCGCGCATGTCCCTGAGGCCGGGCCTTCGAAAGACACACTCTGCCATTCCGACTTTTTTCGGTGACTCTGCCTAGAACTTGCGTGGTAACTCGAGGTCACGAAATCCAACTTCAAGTGCGAGGACCCGCAACCATCGACCTCGACAACATCCTAACTTTGGTGACAAAAAAAAAGGAAAAATCGGCTGTTCGATTGCACAACAGCATCTAAGTTTATAGTGGGCTATAAACAAAGCAACATAGGTGAAATAGATAGCAAAAACATATAGTTGGTAGATGAATACCTTGATCAATCAAATCGTCGTGGACGAGGAATTTTTGTATAATATGCGAGGGCAACATTAAAGTTCATTGACTGGCGAGGCGTTGTGCCATAAAATGAAGCGTGACGTCCTTGATAAATAAGCAAAACAATATACTAATTGTTGTCACTGTCAGGCTTATAATTCACGTTGTAATGCTTCAGTCGGAAACGAATGGTTTATTTCGTTTAATCAACTGCAGATATTAATATTTCTAATCTATTGACCCCAAGTAACCTTCAAGAATGCTGGCAAAACACCAGGATTTGATAAGTAGATACAACCTCGTTTCTTTTTATTATAGTCTTCCGCACATTAAGAAACGCGGAGAGTGTCGAGGGCCGAGCATTTTATTATATTTTATTAAACGCGGTGAAGAAGTAATCAAAAACCGGGAAGCCTAAGATAATAAGCCACGATACGCGTTCCTTGAGAGGCCAGTCACTATCGGAGAATTAGCACTCTGTCAGCTTTTCGCTAGTGGGTCAAAAAGCATTCATGCATATGGGACTAACGCACATTAATTATTAAACATTTAATTTATATCGAGCGATTGATTAATTGATTAAATATTCTTGTGCGAACTAAAAAAAACAATTTATTGCATCAAAGGAACTTTTGCCAAGAACTTTGGGCAAAAAGAAGAGATACGGGTGGAGTTTTTTTATTGGTCTTTTGTGAGATAATGTTTATAACTATTTAACTGCGAAATTATGAAATGCTATAGGATTATGTTTCGTCTTTCTAGCAACGAATTCATTTCACACGGAATTAGTACAATGTCAAATATACTTAAACAGCCTGGAGCACGCGTCAATAACACGGAAAGTACTCATGTTTAGCTAATAATTTTGAAAAGAAAATGTACTTTTTCAGCGAGTATTTTACTAAGGGCACTATCACGGAGCCATAATGAATTTTACCTGTTCGACTGACATCAAAAAACGCTCAGGTATAGATGACAGTGGATTAATTTTGGTAAGCTGGAGAGTCCAAAGTTTACACGCAAAACCTATGCCACGCCCTCCCCCCCAACCTCTCCACATGACGTGACGGCGACAGTTTAAACATCACAGAACGGTTTCTAGTGTTAGGATGAACGTTAAATTTATGGGGAACCCTGTCATTTGAAAAACCCAGATATTTTGTTTACAGGATGAAAAGGGTTGAAAAAGTTGTTAAAAGACACTGACACCCCCTAAGCTTTTTTTTTTTTTTGCTAGACGATTAGGTATGGTATCAGGAGACTACCCAATCAATATTTTGCTGCAGAGTCACGTATATCTTTAATAAAGACAAAACACTCAGCTGCTCGAAGCCGAAATTGAAGCACGAGCACGGAAGCTCATGGCCGGAAGTCACGTGGCTACACCCGACGACGTTGCTTTTTTTTTTTTTTTTCGCTTCTCCGGCCTGTTAAGTATACGACGACGACGACGAATTTACGTGCACCATTTGTCGTGTGATACTTTCGCACTTTTATCCCTTCCGCTCGATTTTCTGCGCTTGAAGATCAAATGGCCTGTACAACGAACGACAGTTCCGAAGTAGCGGTCCCACGTCCATCGCAACGTTGGTCCATCGTATGCCGCCATCGCGTCGTCCAGCCGCGCGGTACGTCACCATATTTAGAATGACGTGTACAAGTATACCTCCTGTGATATGAGCAACATTTTTTTTATCAACGTATTTTCAGTTTTTTGGAGGCCACACAAATAAGGCTCATATTCTTTTTTTCTATTTTTAATACTGAATGTGTGCCGTAGATGACCCACGACTTTGAATACTGTAAACGACTTAATTTTCGCGGGCTCAAATTTTCGCGAATCAGGCCAAAGCTGAAAATTTGAAATTATTCGCGGGTTTTAATTTTTGCGAATCGAATGTAGCTTCCGTAGCGTTCCCATATTGCCCGAATTGTTCGCGGGACGTATTTTTCGCGAATTGTAGGCGATTTGCGAAATTCGCGAAAATTGGGTCTTCGCGAAAGTTTAGTCGTTTACAGTATATGTTGTAGACATGGTTTGAACACCACGTGACCGTAAAACAGAGAGTAAGCGCGACTGAAGCTGGACAATTCTTGACCGGCGGTTTTCGGGCGGAAATAATACGAATTTCCAGCCACAAATTATGTTCTGGGTAGTTGCCCAGGTAACAATTTATGTTGTGGAGACAGTCGGCGCAACAATGTTTCGCAACATGAAAACAGTTGTATTGCAATCGCGCAACAATGTTGTAGCAACAGTCATAACACTGCAGAAGTGTCCGCTGCTAAAGCACTGCGGCAACTGTGTCGGTCAACCGTTGACTGTCTCATGCTCGCAACAGTTACCGAAGCATTGCTTTTACCCAGCAAAATCTGTGCTGTCCTGATGTTGCTAAACATTGCGGAAAAGACCAGCGCAGCTGTAGACGAAACATTATCACGCAACAGAAGCTCCGCCAACAACGTCACGTTTGCATTTGCGAGAGTGCAGAACTGGTGTTTTGCTACTATTCGACTGATGTTGCGGTAGCGTCGGGACCTTTGATTCCGAAATGTTGTGGCAACGTAACTTTCTGCTTTCGGAAAACAAAGCTTACAAACAGTTATCGCAACAGTTAGCAAACTGTTCCCGTGGCAGATTAAAAAAAAAAAACAGATTGCGTTTATACTGGCAGAATGCAGTCGCCAAACATTGCTTTCCAAAGGTGGTCCAACCGTACGACACAACAGTTTTGCGCTAGGTCGGGATAGATGTTTCGAGGAATTGTTGCGGAAACAATGGACACCATTGTTGGTTGACTGTTGCTCAAACCTATTCGGCAGACGTTGCGCGCCACAACGGGACTGCAGCTGTACATCAGTTTTCGCCAACTGCTGCCGCATGCATCTTCTCAACATTTGCACTGCATGACGAGGCAGCGCTCCTCGCAACAGTGCTTCCGCATGATCCGGGCAGCAATGTCTTCCTTTTGTTGCTACAGTCCGTCATGCCACTGCTGCGTTGCTTATTTTTGCGGGTATTCGTCTCTTGTCTCGCAACAATTTGAAAACAGTTGGGCAGCCTTTTGGTAATTATTCCGGCAGCTCAACGCGGAATAGTATTACAGTCCACGCAGCTAGTACTATTGAGCGTGTGTGTATATATATATATATATATATATATATATATATATGTATGTATATATTCGTACGGCGGAAGCTAACTGTCGGCGATTGCAGCGCCGCCATTCCTCCCGCCTTCACCCCTAAGGGTGACCGCACAGCTGCGTGAACTCGTTTAGGGATTGCAGCGGTAACAGTCACTCTTCTATTTCGGCTTTAAACAGCAATCTCGGCGCCGAAGCATATACGGTAGATATGCCAACACCCGATAGCAAGCAGGCGTATCGTGAACTACTACAGAAGTCAGCACGCACCCAGGTCAGGACGCACTACCTAAAATCTCCGGTGATTCGTGGTTTTAGAATCAAAATATTAATTGTACCGCAAAACTTCGTAAACTCGAATTTTTAAAAATCATCACGTGTTTGCCATTTTGCACCTATCTCCAATAAAAGCTTTTAGAAAAACAATTTGTTTATTTGTTTTTATGCAAAAAACAAGCTTTCTAAAAGCGCATGGTAACCAGAGTCCAGATGCTGGCCGCAGAGGTTACTCCTTCTCTGCATGCTAGTAGGGGGCGCCACCGCCTTGTTCTGGAGTTCTCCGGCCCCGCCAGCACCGCTCCGTCGACTTATGCGAAGCTCTGTGCGACGACCGTCGTTTTAATGACATTTCTTTTGAAAAGTTCCGAAATCATATGTTTGAAGAGTATCATGAAACTGCCTATTGTTCACGTGCTTTACTGCTGCCTGTGGTTCATTAATTGGGTAACTGGTGCGAGTTGGACAACTCTATCCGGCAACACGGGGAAATCGTGTTGCCGGCGACCTTGTCACATCGAGGTAACAACTACAGTCCGGCAACAAGTTGCTGCCGCCCGGCAACCGTGTTGCCCGATTTGTTGTCCGACAACCCTGTCACACCGCGCTGACGGCGGGGACTAGAGTTGGTCGTGGCGGGGACAACACGGGGAACACTCCGCCATCTTGATTGTTTACCATCGTTCGTGTGAGGCGCGGATCGCTGGAAATGTGACTCTTACAAGTGCTAGTGCTTTTGAAGGGCCGGAAATTACCACGGTACGACATCAACCAGTGACTGTGATTAGAAAACTTGACACGGGGAGTATTTTCCGCTCTTTATTTTATCAAACTGTTCTTCATTCGCTGACAAAGCAGATGGCCTTAACCAAGGAAAGTGACATCGCTGATTTATGTTCGGGATTTACGCCACCGTATGAAGTGTTTCTGTCCGGTTCTTTCTTTCATGCAATTCCTATTTCTACTGTAAAATTGAGTTAGCACCGGCAGTACCCCAAAACGTCGTTTGTAGCCTGGTGTTGAGCTGAATGACAGTGCTTCAAAACCGCGACACCAACACGATCGGCCCTCATAACAATCGGTGGAATAAATATTTTTCAACGCTGTCTATTTGCCTACCGCCTGCTAAGTGATAGCTTCATTCGCCAAAACCTCCTGGGTATTTTTGAAACAAATCAGGTGTCTGGTAGCGGCTGTTTTTGTCAAGTTCCAAGAATCAACAATCATGATTAGAGTGGTCGTTTTAATGCTTCGATTTTTCAATCTTTTGTTTTCTGGATTATTTTTATTATACTTTATCACCGGGTGAGTAGGCATGCCATTTTATCTCAGTATTAGTAATGTGAGCTGGTCTCCTCGGCAGTTCTAATTTCAAAACCAGTCTGAACGGTCACGACCGTAGCTGTGACCATTTCGAAAATTGTTTTCCGTAATTACGCAGTAAAAATATTCCTCAAATTATTTTAGCTGCACTCCAGCCTTAATTATTGTTAAATAACGTTTTCCAAGCCTTTATTTGAGCAAGACGTTATTGATAGGGAACTAGCTCTACCATCGAAGCTAACTATGTTGTCGTGTTGCCGGCCCGAAATTCGCTCAGCCAGCGATCAGGGCAACACACGTTGTCCAACACAAGTTGCTGCTGTTTTTGTTGCCGAGGGCTGTCATACCGAGGCAACACTTTAGTTGTCGTCCATGTTGTCGTGCTGTTGCCGCGATGTGACAGGTATGTCGAAAAACACGGGGAGCGAGCAACAAGTTGCCCGACTGTGGGGCAACGTGTTGTGTTGCTGTTACCGTCGTGTTGCCTCAGTGTGACAGGGCCTTTATGAACACTATCAGGCTACAGTGCCGCTGAGTCAAAAAAAAAAAAAAATAACCACCCAATTTGGGGGGGGGGGGGGGGGGTTATGTGTATGTTTATACAGTCTAGAACTTGGTCTGCCTCTACGGGCGACGAGTCTCCAAGCTGTAGATGAGCAATTTAGCCAGTGCAGTAAAACCGCTAGCCTGGGGTCTTTAAGGTGCTTCACGCAGTAGCGATACACGACCGCACGCCGGTACGATGCTCATCCAGATCGAAACGGGCAGGAATGGGTATTGAACCCAGGATCCCCGAGTTCTGCAGCGCGAGCTTTCGCTCCACGTGACATCCTCAAAGATTAGCAGAGCATCCACTCATGTAATACCCCCCCCCCCCCCTTTGCATTTATATTCATATTGTAATCCGCTTAAAGGAGTCATGAAATTATTTTTCATTCTTCCTTAGCTTTAATCCTCAACTTAAAAGCGGATTGAAGAATCACGTGGTCGTGACATGCTTTTGCACCGGTGCGATGACGCGAAGCTTTCACCGTGCTTTTTGAGCACATCATATAACTTGTCATTCGCAAGTGATAATAAATTCCGTCAGGGCACTCATTGACCACGAACGCGAATCCAAATAATTGTTGACGAGCGCATACATCCGAATGACGCAGTTCTCGTGTCCAATGCGAGAGCTCGGGTCGGCTGACGTGCTTTGGGGACCGTTGACGTGCTTGGGGTAACGCTGACATGCTCTGAGTACAGCGGATGTATCACAATGAAAAGGCGGAGAGCTTTCAAGGGAAATGAGGTACAAAATAGTCCCCTATATTTACAAATGTTGGTACCGAGAAGCTGGCTTTTGACTTTCTACCCTTTTTATTTTGGCCCACTAAACGATATGCGAATAGTAAACTCCCAATGTAAAATCATTTATCCCAGCCCAAAATTCATTTCATGTTGATTAAAAGGATAAAAGGCGTGAACAGAACAGGACGAAAAATGAACCACGTACGACACGGACAAGCGTCAACGTCCAACTGATTTAATAATTTAGCGCCCTTCCTGTCTACCTCGTCCTTCCTTCCTTGTTGTTTTGCGCTATTTTAAGTCATGATTTAATAAAACACGAAACATTGTCAAACTGTTGATCCTCATCGCCTAAACACATGCAACAGATAAAGGATCGTATCGCTCATCACACGCAGCCCTCAAGAAACTCAATTTCTTTGTTTAGTAGATAAAGGGATGGCTGCTTACGCATTTGTCAGCCGCTTTGTGTATACCGAAAGCTACGATTAATCCCCCTTCCATCCTCTTCTTCCCTCTCTTAATAAACCTTGTGTGCTCTAACAAAGGTTCACACCCGCATCGTTTACAGTGCTCCGCAAGATGCTCACCCGAATTATTCGTCCGGCTAGCTTGTGTTCCCGCGCTCTTTCATTAAGGCATCGGCCGGTCTGACCAATGTAAACTTGGCCGCAACTAAAAGGAATTTCATAAACCACCTTAGTCACGCCTTTTAATCTTTTAATTGATATGTACCAACCAGCCCAAACCAATTTTTTATTTAATTTCATGGCCCCTTTAAATCTGAAAATCATAAAAAGTAAAAACACATCGAAAAAAAAAAGCCTCGCTGAAAGCTGGAGCTTTTTTTCTAAAGAGGGGAATGTAAATTACCTTGATCCGCAAGTGCGGCACTAGGAGTCTAATTTTAACATTCCCGTTTTGTTCCGTGAGCCGGTCATAACACATGAACATGTCGGGACCACACCGAACCTCGTAAACAACTCTGGAACGCAGCCCAGTGACGGAACCTTACATTTTTTGTTACATCCTTGTTTATGTTCGAAGTAAAACGGTTTTATCTATCTCATCCGGAAATCCGTTCTAAAAGCAGCACTCAAAAAAAAAAAAATTTGGGCAAAAGTTTTTTTGTTTTTTTTTTATTTACGCGAGAAACCAGAGAAGCACGGAAGTACACTATTTAACTTTGAAACAATTTGGGGGCTTTTGTAACTGAACTTCAAACTGTAGCCAGCTGACATTATAATCGCTTGTTTGATTGCTATGTAAACCTCAGACACAATGAAAAAAAGTATGTTTTAGTGCATTGCATACGAATGACAGACAGCTACTTTGACGAGCTCTGAGTGGGTGCTAAGCATAAATCAAATTTTCCTTGCATGCTTTCCATAAGACGAGCGCAATTCTTTATCGCAGTCCATAAACTGTATCCCTTTCCAAGTGGAAGTTATTTCATCGTAGCCCAAAATCGCACAGAATTCCCGTTTTGCTACCAGAATATATATATACATATATATATATACATTTATTTTTTTACATTTTGAGACAGCAGTTATTGCTTTTTCCTGAAAGATAGTTTTTGCATCCTTCGGGACCGCTAACAATGACCAGATTAGTCGGTCTGGAGCGCGGTCATGGACTTGTCCTTCCGTTCCCCTTCCAACGATATGACACCGACGTGATATTTCCCTTTTTAATATGGAAAGACGAATTCCTCAGAGTCGGATCACTCAATCTGTCTAAAGAATCATTTGCGTGGCTAAAGTGCCTTACCAAACATATTGCACCGCGTTATTTCAATCAATCAATCAATCAATCAAATCGTTTTATTCTCCAGAAATTCTGGAGGGGAGCCTAGGCAAAAAGCTGTTCAAGAACAGCTTGACTGGGCTCAGGCTCCCCCGTTTACAGGCAGCAGCATTCAATAGAGAAACAAAAAAAAAATGAATACACAGTACGCACACATATAGATACATGAAAATAATTGCTACAATTCATTTGAGAATTGAAAATACAACAAGAACCAACTAAACAAAGTACGACAAGATGTCTTTGTTGCTAGCCGAATATAGATACATGAAAATAAATACTACAATTCATTAAAAAATAAAAATACAACAAAAAACAACTAAATAAAATACGACAAGATGTCTTTCTTGCTAGCCGAATATATATCTATGTTATTGGTGAGACATGTATTTAACAAAGATGGAAGAATATGGCGCAGGGATTGCAGATTATAGTTTGTACGTGACCTTTATGTGTACGTCCCGCTTTACGGGAGACATACTCGTTGGTGTAGTTTATTTTATGTTTATTTGTTTCTCTTCATTGCCCTGACATCCGGTTTGATGTTAAGCGGATTGTATTAAGAAGAAAATTACGGGGGTTCAGTCAAAAGTAGGAATAGTTCTAGTACTGTTGGGGGATGTTTCCTTTTTGGGCATTTGCGTGCCCATTTTCCGTCTATGCGGTGTGGTGAACCTTAGCGAGGATTAACCAGCCGGACGACCGCCTGTAAACACTCTGGGCTTTGGGAAGTGTTTTTTTCTTTCTAGCTTTTGCCGGAATGTGTATTCACTCACGCTTTGTGGTCAATAAACCCCCAGCTGCCTTTGCCTTGACCGTTTTTGTTTTAATTTTTCATCTCGGGTTTCATAGTAGTGTATGCGCAACATGTTCGCACCGTCAGAAAGCGGATGCTCCTTACATTAAATGAAAGGCCACGAACTCGGAGCGACCGCAACGCGCTGGCAGTTCACGGCCAGCGATATTAGAGAGTTCTAGTGGACCGTACTCTAAAAATTTGCGTACGCATGGAAATTGCGGGTGGTGAGCGCGCATGCGCAGAACGCAATAAAAGAGCTAGCCTATTGCGTACGCACGCAACGCTAGGGATCTTGCGTTGCGGGCTAGCGGGCTTTGCGGGAAGCTCTCGAGAGATCTCGGGCCCAACGAGAGCACCAGTTTCAAGATGGCAGTTACCTCGACTGGCGCAGCAAGGGCGACAAGGTCATGACAGGGGATCTGTCGGCGGCTTTGCGACTGATTTGGGAGAACCGGGGGACCTCGTGATGTCGCGGTGTATGTGTGTTGACAGGAGACCTGTCGGCAACTTTGAACTGACGCCGTCTGAGCTTATCGTTGGCTGGAATGTACGGGGGCCTAGGGAAAGGAAGAGGGAAGGGGCTAGGGCTTTTGGGAAAAGGAAGAAAAAAGAGGGGGACAAAGGGTAGCGAGTGACATATAAGTTTCTCCTGTGAATAATCGTCACCATGGTAACCTGCGCTGTTTTCGTCGACCATTTTGTCACAATCGCCGGTCGTGCGCGCGCTCTACGCCGCTAATCCTCGTTAGGGCCAGAAAGCGCCCACCGCTCTCGTTCAACGGCGAGTCTCCGGCATCCGATGCCGGTCTGATGCGTTTCATTTTGTCGCGGGAACTCGTGTTTCGTTAAAAGCAACGCACACTTCCTGCTCGCAACTTCAAAATATGAAACACCCAAATAAAGAGAGCGACAGCCATCACGACCACCATCCCGCTCAGCCTCCGACTCCTCTCATGAACGGAAACGGAAGTGGTCTCACTGTGTTGCCGCTGTTTCGAGACTACAGAAACTCAACGTTGTTTACGTTTAGCGAAATAAGAAGTAGAAAAAAATGGCGGTGGCAGAGGATCTCGGAAAGGGTAACAAGAAGTTGGCGCCACCCTAAAGTGGAGAAAAAACATGTAGGCACCCTAGGGCTAACCCGTCTCAGCTCAAGGCTGTATAACATACAAAGCAAGCCATTTTTTTTTTGGTTTGAGACTTCGTCTGTTTTGTTCTGTGTTTTGTCTTTCATCCGTATCCCAGTCTCTAGTTTACAACCATGCTCAATTGATTTCTCGCGTATGTAGATCGGGCAATCAGGAAGCGACTGAATGATTCCGCGCCGGGCTGCTGGCCGTACCGTTATGTAAATGACTACCTAATCATGCATGAAGAGCAGACAGACTCTGAGACTATCCTGGAGGCCTTATCGTCGGGCCCCGCAGGCCTTGTCTTTAAAAGGGAGGACCCCTCCGACGGAACTCTCCAATTCTTAGACCTTCGTTTGGCGATCCATCCCGGGGGAATCTGCTGGGAGTTTAGGCAAAGGACGGAAGAAGCCAGTTCCGGATTTCGCTAGCGCTCAATCCAAGACCGTTAATTAAACCAGGGCTCGTCAAGTCCCTTATGACGTCAGCGCGTTCTAGATCCTCCCCCTATTACGCGGAGCTATAGTGTCCGGCTGCAGACGCGGAGGTTGAGGAGGGCCGACTTTCCCGACGACCTGCTGGACAACTCGCTCAAGAGGCTAATTTTCGCCCCTTCTACTCCGACACCGGCACCCAGACAAGGGAAGAAAAAGCTGGCCGTCATTCCTTATACACACAACACAGCGCATCGGCTAAAAGCGCTCGCGTCCAGATTCGAAGTAGGGGTGGCGTTCAGCTGCAAATTCAAACTCAGTTAACAAAATGGTTAATTGCAATCCTCTAAACAAAACCTCCTCTAAGATGCGCGGGCATCAGTTCGTCTCATGTAAAAAAAAGAGGGTCTACTCCATCCCGTTCTCCTGCGGCGGAGAATGCATAGGCCAGAGAGGCAGGTGTATCAACGAGCCTGCGGGAGCGGGAGGACTCGGCTCGGCGCACACGATCGTAGTGCATCCAGACTTGGAAGTAATTCATTACAAGTAAGGTGATTACTTGTAATTAATTACTTCTATTGTAATTTACTAATTAATCTGTTACTTTTTTAAAAATATACTTTGTAAAGTAATCTAGTTACTTTTACAGTAACGAATTACTGAAATTACTCGTTACAATACTTCCGTCCCATCAAAGAGAAAAAAAAGATGCAATGGCCTTCGCGCTTTTAGCATGCCAACACAAGACTCGGGTGAGGTGCTGGCGTGGAAAAGGTAAGGAATTCACGGAAAGCACAAGAGCCCAGCCAGAGCCCGTTTCGGGACTGGATCGTACGGTCAGCCAAGCTGGGCGGATTCGACTGTCTACATGAAGGCAACAGGCCTCGACTTCTTGGAAAACGAAGGCACTGCTTCGAGCGCACGAAAGAGTAAAAACCAAATGGCCCATAAAACCGCCGCGTGGGGTTCGTGAGGACTAGGGCCGCGAACACTGTGACCATGGCGCATGCGTCCGCTACCTTCCCTCCTCCCGCCTCCCCCACTCTTCCCAACCCTTCTGAGTTGTTCCTCAAAAAAACAATCAGTGTTTATTTTTTTCGTTTCTTTTTTTGTGTCGTTACACGAAACCGTCTTTTGCTTGTTAGTGTTTCTGCCTACACACGCCCCCGCCCCTCCCCCCGGCAAATACGAAAAAAAAAATCTAATGAAACCTCGCCCCTGCTCATTGAAAGCGCTGTGAAAGCTAAATACTGGGTGGACCAACCAGCTATTTGGCTTCTTTCACTTGAATTCGCACTAGCGGATGCATAGGGCAAAAACATGAGGGGTGCGATGGCAGCAGTTCATTGGAACTAAAAAAATATTAGCGTCAACCCTGCTGTCAGTTTAAACAGTAGCTTTCGACAGCAGGCAATAAGCTGGTCGGGGAGCACAACAAAACGGCTTGGGACATCCAAGCTGGAGTCCTCGTCAGCGGATTGCGCCTGCGGGAACTTAGACCGAAATTTTAGGAAAAGGGAACACAGTCCGAGTTTTCTGAGAATAACAGTGGCTGACTTGGACACTGGAGTTGAGAATCCCCCTGTAAACGCGTGAAAGACATGGAAGCGTGCTGTTCACTGAAAGTTGTGCTTTTTTAAATAATTTATAAATGGCAAAATCAGTTCAGCTGAGGGATCGCACATTAATATTTCGTGTGACGTCTTGGTTTTGATAAGTTTGGGGATCAAGAAAGAAGATCAAGTAGGTCATTTGGTCGGATAACAGCCTTCATCAAAACGGAGTATTTGAAATGTACCCAGACGCAAACCGCATCTTGGTCTTACAGCCAGTCCGATTTAGTGGGTAAACCAGCCACTATTTCAAATTCGGGGGTTTTACGTGCCAAACCAACGACGGGCATCTGGCACGCCCCAACGGAGGACTGAGGATTAATTTGGACCACCTGGGGATCTTTGACGTGCAACCGAAAGCTCGGTTACACGGCGTCTTCTCCGCAATAAGCCTCCGTCATATTGCGGGCACCTCGGCCGGGATTCGAACCCGCCGCATGGGGATCCGTAGGCCGACGCTCTCGCCTCGGAGCCACCGAGGCGGCTACCAGCCACTATTTAGGGAAACATGCAGCAAATATAGAAAAATCATATCTTCAGAGGAATAGTGTTTTGAAGCTCGCCGATTCCAAACTCGGATTAATTCGAATCGTGTGCGTGCCTCCACCGCCGAAGTCCATTTGTCGCATGTTCATGAAATTTAGTTCTGTCATGGTTGTATACAGCTCAAGGCTCGTTTATCTTGAGCAGATGTTTAAGTCCTTTATAATTTTATATATTCGTTCTCCTCAAATTATTAGCCTAAAATGATGCGTACATAGTACTGCATGTGTTGCCTTTTTGTTTAATTTTGATGAGGCCCGAAAATTTCCCCTCAAACACGCAGTACATAGTGTGTCTTTTTCGTGTTTCTTTGGAGTAACGGAAAGTAACGAACTAATTAATCCATTAATTTTAACGTGGAGTAATTGGTAACGGCAATCTTTTACTTTTTAGGCCAAGTAATTGTAACTGTAATTAATTACTTTTTTGAAGGAACGGGCGCAAGTCTGGGTGCATCGGCGAGAGTGCGGTGGGTGTTCACCCAGTTCGAGCACACGCGCGCCTTGGGGTTTCGCAGCCAAAGGTTTGAAACAGAGCTTATAGAGTCGTCTCGTACGCCATAAAGGGCTTAGATGTAAACGCTCCCTCTCCCTCGCTGACTCTCTCCGAACGAGAGATCGCGTTCTAGCGCCCCGAGCTTTCCACTTTGCGCTAGACGACCTTGGTGGATAACTCGGCCCTCCAGCCCTGTCGGCTCCTTTCGTGTCTTTCCGTCAATCGCCCTCTCGGGATGGGGAGCCGGCGAGCGGGCGGACGTCGGTTTATGTGTGGTGGACTTGTGGCTTAAATTTTTTTTTTTTTCGGATATCCCAGCAATTCAGCGCGGGGAGCGTGTCACGTGACCAGAGCCGGAGTAAGGTACTTCGGGGCCCGGGCTAAGGACGCTTCAGGGGCCCTAATGATGATGATGATGGCAACGATGATGATGATAATGATGCCTGGTTAAGGCAATGAACCTGGGAAATACTGCAGTTTCCTTATTTTTTAACAATAGAAAAGTAGCCTCAAAATACAAACATTTACCATTCCGTCTGGTTTCGACTAGGGAGCCACTCCGGCAAGACCGCCGCGGAGGCGGCATGCAGCGTTGTTCCCTCCCCAGCAGCGTCGAGGCCGCA
>JABSTQ010005084.1:0-48530 GCA_013358835.2 Ixodes persulcatus
ACAACACCGCGGGTCCTGCGTAGGCGATCTATGTCCTCTCGAGAGGTTTCGGCGCCAAATTGTTGTGTGGAGGAAGGGATCCGAGACGTGTCATATTCGGATGGCCGTTTATGGAACACAGACTTGCGAGTGCGCAAGCCCCGCGTGCCCCCAATCGTCCGCGCGATCTTCCTCGTCTCTTATTTCTCAACATTTAAGGTGGCAAATATTTGGCTGACTTATTTTGGGTGGATATATCAATAGATCCTTGCTAATTGTTCTCGGTTGCACCTTAATAAGTACACAATTGCAACAAATTAACATGTGATTGTGATGTGTTTTTTCTATATAGGGCTACAGTCAAACCCGATTAATTCAAACTATACCTTGTATCAAACTATTTATGAACAGACTAGTAGCTGCAGTAAAAATGCATAGCGAAACATGCGGTTACATTAAACGAAAATTGCAGCATCTCCCAATAGATAAAACTGCCAAGAGCGCCGTTTTGCTCTGCAAGCTGGCTTCCCCCAACACGGGCAATACGTTGGAGGAAAACCAGCTTGCAGAGAAATCTGGATTTTTTTTTTCTTTTGGGCGATCGCGTAACCACGCAGAAGAAAAAACAAATTCTCTATTGCGGAGGAAGCGGGAAGAGGGTGAGCCGGTGAGACCTTGGAAAACGAAGAAGCGGCCACTCAATAGCCGCGTAGCGCGTCCCTCATGACGTACCGACACTACTTCAAAAGTAAACAACTTTTCTAAATGTGGCGTGCTTGTTTGATGTCAAATTCATTAAAGCTTTTATATAAAATTACCCGCTATATAGAACTGGTAGACGGTTTTTTGCGAGTTCTATGTAAACAGGTTTGACTTAACAGCGGTTCATATGGATAATTTCCACCTTCTTTTTATTTTCAGATGCCTTCGACATGCACATCGGGCAAGCACCCTTGGATGTGTCGCCTAGGAAACGGGGGAGTCTCATGAACAAGTGTATTACGGAGCAACTTCAAGATATCAATAGGAAGCTGCAGTTTTAAGCTACTTTTGGGAGCTAACTCAGTTTTCCTGTTGATGTCATGACGGTGCTGGATTATTTGCTTTGCCATGCGTGTAATATATCTGTTTCGTCAACTGTACCTGCTTTCGAATCATTTTGTTAGTTCCTTTTGCATGATCTCTTCAAGAAGGGTTTCAGCAGTTCATTTCAGTGGAGAGCCTGTGTCATTCAAAAACGCCACACACGACAATTCTCAAAACCTCATTGTTCTTCCCTGCTCCTTTGAGATTTTGTTTCTCAGAAACTAAACATGTCAGGACATTAAAACAAAAGGATTGTTCTTCTTGGAACATGTGCCGTGGAATATAAAAATATGAAGCAAAATAAAAAAATACGACTGCACCACGTTGCCTGAATCCAAATGAAACCATAACTTAAATATTTGTTTTACGGATCATCTTGCAATTGCAATATTCACGGTAATTACTATTAGAGGACAAACAAAATAACATAATGCGCAAAAATATTAGTCTTTTGCATATTAGTATGGAGATTCTCCTTTTTAACCCGATTTCTAAATTGGCCGGAAAAAATCGCCGCGAGCCCAGCCAACAATGTCACTTAGAAAAGCGACGCAGTAGTTTTATTCACGGTATTGCTTATTGCTGTAAGCGTACCCACAAATTACACGCAGCCGAAGTTGTGATGACATGCTGTACTCAACTACGTCGATCCTCCAAGGGCTTCAAGCGCGCTTTTTGCACGCAACTGAGAAATGAGGCTATAAAACGTAAAAAATAGTGAAACAACATAGAAACCTTTAATTGTCGCAGTTATTTATTTTTATTTCTCTGGACTCTATTAGCTAACGCCGTCAAAACTGCAGTTTCAACATTACCACAACAACCATTATTTAGAAAGTTAATTCACGAATATTGGTTATTAATCATTTTATTATAACCATCATCCCCTCATCTATACTACGCGTCAACCTTTTTATGCAATGCAGTGGAAAGTGCAGGCACGCTTTCCGTCTCCCAGTTTAGGCGCTGGGAATGCCAAGAAAGTTGTCGCAGATTATAGTGTCCGCCGAACCTGATAAATGCATGGTAAAGATGGCACTCGTCTAACTCCCATTTCTTTTAAAAATATATTCTCGTAATAAAGCCACATACCCTGTATAATGTAAATATAAATCTTTGAATAGGACTCTGAATGTTCGAGGTATCACCGGCAACAGTAATTGTGCGTGTAAAGCTCGTGTTTGTTTTTTCTTGTAAAGTCAGCTGCTTACCGTGGCATTCTGATCCGAGCAGATCTTCTTGAGATGACTACCAACTGATTCCTTACATGCTGAGGACAAGCCTGTTAAATCTTCATTCGTCAGAATGTAGTTACCTGCATTTCCATTAGCTGAAATAAAGCAATCGTCAGGTTTACCCCAAAAAATATAATTCCCATCACATTTATAAATTTAGCTTCAGTTGTCAGTTGTCAAATGCAGGAAGGCGTTATTGCAAGCTCTTCTAAACTAGGGTGTCGAACCAGTATGGAACTGAACCGAAAACCAGAACCAAGCCATTATTTTAGGCCGTACCGGAACTGAACTGAATCGAAATCTTCGCCCGCATCTTGGAACTGAACCGGGGCTTTACCGGAAAAGTTAAACAGTAACCGGCGCAAAGCACTTCGCGGCAATTTTTTTTTCTCTTTTGAAATTATCACAAATTAAATACTTCAGGATAAAAAATTTACAGAGCTCGGTATTTCTATGTATCGATGATATCGTCATATACAGAATTGGTATGAGAAATTGGGTTTTCGTGGCGCTTTTAAATTGGCGCTGTGAATAATCACGTTTCACGTGGTCACGCGACGTCAACGTGTCAAGTAACGTCACGTCACCTGGCCTCGTAATGTCACGTGACTCACTGCGGCAAGTTGTTTTAAATTCAGAACGTCACAAGATTAATTAGCGTTCCCGACAACTTGACGTCACATGACATCTCGACTTCGCTCCGCGCGTCACGTCGCACCATGACGTACTCGATTGTCATGAGCCCTAGTCGAGTGCTCGGGTTCATGACAATAAGCTTCGCCAGACATTCGGGTACAGGCTCGCGTTCATCAAAGTTGAGAACAGCCGAACTCTAAAAATGTCTGCAGCTCAACCCATGCTTTACTCATTGCCAATCCCAGCGCATGACTATGATAAGCACTGACGGTATATAATTAGACTCAGATCACGTGGCCGCTTGATCTGATTGCAAGTTGAGAAAAAGAAAAATGATTTTTGTTTTCTGCGTCTGCCATATTGCGGTGAGGAAAACCAAAGGGTGTTTTTAAAGGTAAAAATATTGTTGCTCGACCCATTTTACATGTACACGTCATTGAGGCACAAAACGTGTTTTCGTTTTCCCTGTACTTCGGAAAGCTGCCCTTGATAATGAAAGAATTGAAAGGACAAATTGTGACTCATTGATTTGACGTTACAAAAACTACAACAGTTTACAAAGGGTTTAACTGAAAAAAGTATAGTGACCTAAAAAAAAAGTCAAATGTTGGCAGCTGCTCCATGTCTCACAGGAGTGTCGTTTTTCAGTTCTTCCCCAAACTTTGAACACCTCCGTACTTTGTCAAAACTTGACATTTTTAGGGTGCAAAATAAAAGAAACTGAGGAATACGTATCACAAGTGACACAAGCACAATTGTCTAATTAACACCACCAAACGGAGGAGGGTGTCCCACAAGAATAAAAAGTATTATTTGAAAACGCAACGAAAAACGGGAAAAGAATAGTGGGGCAAGTTTTAAAAACATATGGTATTGTAATGCCTGGGCAGAGGAAGCTTTACAACACCATAGGCTTCGGCACAAACCAGAAGGTGTGAAACCGGAAACAATGTCGCTTGCAAAAACACTCTTCTCATAAAGCGCGTTTTTATGGTGGCAGACGCTTCCGCGCTGCAGCAACCAAGAATAATTTGTCTCTGAAATACGTGGCTTGTACTGAGCGCCAAACTTCTTCAGCGTGCATTTTGCACCACAGTATTTATTTTTTTCAGCAAGAACAAATCGCAATAACCATGAGCACATAATTCCAAGCCATCACGTGCCGACCAAGTTAAACAGTTCAGTATTCTGGTGAAATGCGATGTCCGCAACACCAGCAAAAGTAGATGTCCAAATTGTATATTGTGCAGTTACTGGGTGAAGTTTCTTATTCGAAACAGATTTTCAAAAAAAGGTGCTTTACTGCTACGTGAATGCCGTTTTCACTATATGTTTTCTGAGCTGGGCGGACATTCGAGGGACAAACAACCTTCACGGGCTGGTGAGTGATTAGCTATAATTCGTAAATTAACTTTTCAGTTATTTGTTTTATGGGTCATGTTACAATAGTAATTTTCAAGAAAGCCGTCCTGGAAGACTATACCATCTTACACATATAAGAAAAAAAAACTGCTTCGCAGATATTTGTGTACAATTTCTCCCCTTTCTATTTCAGATTACAAAATTGGAAGTTCCAGTTTGGCCGGAACGCGCTGACCACCTGATGCTTGTAGAAGTGACGGTTTTGTGACATACAAATCGTCGGGATGTCATATCTGCACTGACGCTGTCAGGGTGCGGCTGACAGTCACAGTACCAGATATGATATCATAACGATTCCTACCTCACAGAACCATCACTTAAACAAGTGTCACATGGTCAGCGCTTCCGGCGCACTTGGAACTTTCAATTTAGGAATCGGAGAATATTAAAGGGAGGAATTGTCAATAAGTATCTCCAAACCAGTTTTCTTTTCTCCTTCTTTATATGTGTAAGTTGGTATGGTCTTCCAGGATGACTGTCTTCAAAATTAGAAATTACACAATTCATAAAATTAATAATTAAAAAGTTAATAATGAATTATTGTTAATTATTCACCAGCCTGTGACGGTTGTTTGCCCCTCAAACCTCCGCCGAGCTAAAAAAAAAAAAATATATATATGATAAAAGGGCATTCAGGTTGCAGTAAAGACGCCTTTTCGAGATCTTTCTCGAATAAATATATTGCCTTGTATATAGCAGTCTCACGGCGCGGTGATATACGGAAGCCTAATAAAATGTTAAATCGCTTGGCTGTTAAATCACAAAGTTGTAAAGTGAGGGCACAAAATATGTGCACGTAAATCAGACGATACATCATTTGCCTCGCGACGCGGTATACGTGGAGTTCTGAGGTCGTGCAAGCAGATGGACAAATGTAATTTATGTTAGGATCATAAAGATCTTCATTGGTCCTCCGCACCTTTTTGTATAGTTAGGAATATAATTTCATTTCTATGTGTTTCTTTTCGTGGTAAGGCATTGTCCATCGTATACTTTTGAAGAATGTCCTTTATTATTTCTCATTCTGCACATTTCATGTATTTGCCTTAGGTCTCTCATGTGAGCGGAAAACCATTTTGGCATTCCCCACGACGTGGTGTTTTACACTCCCAAACAGAAACCGAAAAAGCACATTTCCGCTGATCGCCTCAACAGCTGGCGTATTTTCGAGTATCATCCTCCCATGTCGGTCCCAAGCGGTTATGTTAACATACTGCCAGATTTATTGGCGATAATAAAATATATTTAAATACTGACTGAAGATTGAACAACGTAAATAAAGGGCAGATCCCCTTAAAAATTACATCAAAGGGAAATGTCCCCCAAACTACCTGAATGATGTCCTGCAATTATTTCTGTATTTTTTCAATCATTGTTATGAACATGTTTACGTGGTTCCAGAGATCCTAAACAAATTTCTGGTTTTGAAACTGATTTTAAATTAACTGTGTTCCTGACGCATGCATAACTTCTTAAACATACAGAAGTATATCATTGCCCCTTTTATGAAATGAATATAATTTTTATGTGACCGTGGACTGGACAAAAACAAAGTACGCAAGGGCGCGTTGAGAAACTATGGCGATTACGCACGCAGACCTCCAGAAAGTGGTTAATTAAGTAGCTGCCATGTCGAAATACTACTTTGCTTTATTTAACGAAAAATCATCAATTAGAAAGTGTGATGCTTATTTTCAAAATGAATTTACCAGCATCTGCTCAAGAACCAACCTCAACAGCCAGTACATGCCAGTTTATCCCGAGTAATAAAATGTTTACTAAAGTTGGCTCTAGTTAAGGCCATATTCAATTTGAGTGCTCTCCCATTTATTGGGTCACGCTTGTCCGGGAGAAGGAGGGAACTGTCATGGGTAGTTGCGGGATTGTAGAAACGGAGAAGCTGATGGCGCCCGGAAAGGTGTTAGGGTATGTTGGGGAAGAGCTCAGGTATATAGATAAGCAAGGAAATAATTATTTAATACAAGAACGTGCGCAGGCGCGTAAAGCGGGAAAAGAAGAACATGAAGCGCGAGAACGCGCATGTCAATCAGTTTTTAACCGACTATACAAAGAACGCGAAATTTTTCAGTTACGGATTGTGGCTCATGAAAGAGAAACTTTGAAGCAAGAGGCGAAGGAAAGGGAAATGGTTCAGCTGGGCCAATTCACGGAGCAAACCCTCATAAGCTTATTCGACAAAATTACGAGGCGCGCGACGACCTTGATGCCGATCTGCAAAGATTTGAGCTTACGGCAATAGGGCTAGAGTGGCCACAAGAAAGTGGGTGACCAGTCTGAGTCTATGTTTGACAGGAGAAGCATTGACCGTTGTCGGTCGCATGACTCCTGCGGACGATATGGATTATACGAAGGTGAAACTGCCACTTTTCCAGGGGTTCGGATTTACCAAGGAGGGTCATTGCGAGAAATTTCGCTATGCAAAGCCGGGAAATGGAGCAGCCAGACGTCAGTTTTCGGCAAGGTTGGTAGTTGGCTCGACGCTTCGTAACTCAGGAAGAGCTTCGCGGCACAACGAAAGGTAATGCTTATGGAGCAGTTTATTATGTTTTGAACTATGGTTAATTGTGCCGTGTTTGTCTCCCTTCTTGTGCTCGTCGTTTTAGCACTTTGAACCATGGTTCGAAGCAGTCATCACCAACTAGCCCAACAACAAATACATTTACAGTTTCGTGTGACCTGTTCAGGCAAAATGACTATTTCTGAAAGGAAGGAACTGCTCGCCGATAGACAATCTGGCAGGGAAGCCTGACTTATTTCTACTGAGCCAAAGCGCGAGCCAAGACCAGGCTGAAGACGGCCGGCAACACTACCATGGAGGACGTGAGAAGAACTCGCCAATGCTTCGTGTGTAAAAAGATGGCACACAATGCAGAGAATTGTCAGAGTCGGAGCAAATATCCTAGAGGGCCTTCGTGTTAGCAGTGAGGAAGGTTGGAATAAGGCCGAAAATGTAGCATCGGATTGAAAGATAAACCCCAAGTTTCCTGCATCTGGATGGCTGCAGTTGATGGGCTAAGAGAACCACAAGAAACTTACTTGACATTAAGTAATCGAGGCCGGATATCAGTGGTAATTGCGACTGTGGGAAGGCCCCCAAAGGTTTTGGTTGACAGCATACCTGTGGTCCAAGGCCGCTTAGGCGAAAAAATTACGGTACTTCGGCCCACCGGTACTAATATCATGGTCGTGAGGAAGAGCTTTGTTCCGGTCGGAAGCTACATTGACAACTCGGGTTCTGTATTTTTGTTAGATCGAACAGTAAGATGTCTGCTTGAGGCGGAGATTTCTATAAACACGGCATTCTTTTCAAGAAAGGTAGTTGCAAGGTGCTTTGAAAAGCCGCTATACGATATAGTGCTTGGAAACAACCCACAGGTAAGAGAGGCACACGAAGCGGACCCAGAGAGAAAGTGCAACCAACACATGAGCGCCAATGTGCCACCTCAAAGAGAGCGATATAATAGTTGTCAGAACAAAGAAGGAGAAACAATAAAACATATGATCATTAGTGAAGCACCAGAACACGCCACAAGCAATCGGAACTCGGTTTCGGTTATGCCACTCGCAAGACCTCACGGGCTCAAAAAAGGGACCAGGACGACCAATGAAAACAAAGAACGACCTTCGCCCAAAGTGCCTCAAGTTTGAGTTCTGAAAGCAAGAGTAGGAAGCTTTCAAAAGAGCAGAGAAATGACGCATCCCTGAAGGATTGTTTTAACAATGTTAAAAATGTGACCAGGAAGTACAGGTGCCGTACGAGATACGAGATGGTGATAAGAGACAACTTACTCATCGTAGCTGCGAGTTTACCACCGGGAGAAGTACAAAGCAGCCGGTTCCTCCAACTAAGTACAGGTCTACCGTTTTGGAGAAAGCACACCATGGAATGTTTTCAGGACGTCAGGGTGTGAAGAGCACGCTTGCACTTGCATCAGAAGAATTATTCTGGCCTGGTATTGAAAGCGACACCAGGAAACACGTTCGCTCCAGCGGCGTTTGCCAACATGCGGTTCCAAGGAAGAGAGGAGTCAAAATAGTTTTCTGCAGAGCGCCTACGAAAAGACGTTGAAACAAGTGTCGGTAAAACTTGTTGAATTGGAGAGCTTTTGAATGAATCGAAATGCGCAATAGGTCGAGAAATACAATGGAGCTTGGCGCTACGCGACCAAGACTTTCACTAGGGCATAGGTAAAGGAACCTTTAATGTTGACGCGGACTTCTTGAGTCGCGTTGGGAGTTAATTGGTGAACGGCGTTTTGGAGCCATGATTTGACAAACCAGGTGCAACCGTTCCGAGCGACGCGGAGATATATTTATAAATGTTTTTTGCTTTATTTTGTCTCCATGGACTCCAAGAACAGAAATGTAATTTTTATGGTGCTCCATTATTGTTAACCATATTAAGTTTTCGCAAGGTAATACGAGAGATCTGTTTTCGTGACGGGGAAAAGATTTCAATACAGACCGAGCACACAAAAAGGTATGGGTGGGGCAGACTGTCTTGTGATTTATTTTTTCTGTAAAACTTTTCGGACCTGTACTTTCATTTTTAATTGTCCTGCCTTTTGTTTAAGGACGTGCCTGTTTGCCAGATTACTGGAATATTTGTGCAGGTGTATTGGCGATCTCGGTGACGCATAAACGGCGTCGTCACGTGCAAGAATCTTCATTGAATGAAGCTCTCAAAGCGAGGTGAAAATGTCGTGCAGGGATGACGACGGTAACGTCAGGAGAGAAAATAAAAAAGGAATATGCGCGAGGAACGCGGGCACGGGAGAACGAGAAGGGATTCTGACCTGGCCAACGAGCCGTGAGGGACGGCTACGGCACGTATTTGAATCCCGCCCATCCACGTCATGATGCCAAGGCTCTCGCTCCCGACAAGCCATGTCGCCACGTCTAAGGCACGACCCGGCATCGCTCTGAGGCCCCGAGGCGCCAACCTAGAGGCGCCCCATCAACTACATCGGAGGAACAACAAGCGACTCGCAGATAAGGGGACAATTTTACCGTGTTTTTCTTGCATGAAGATAACTCTGAGTTTACAATTTCTATTTCTTTGTATGGCAATTTATTTTTACATTTCATATATCCTCTGTAAATATATTTTTATATTTTGATTTTTCAAGCTGTTTGGCTGGTCTGTTCTCTCTCTTTCCCCGGTCACAGTGAACATGTCTAATTTCCTTAGCGCTTTTGTGTATGTCTGGTGGGTTTTTTTGGGTCCCACGTACATCATGTTTGTTTTAATAAAATAAAGTATAGGTATTCATTCACCCTTGAATATTTTAATTTTCACTCCAACTTCTATTTGTTTATACACCGACGCGCGGCGCGTTTGGGCGAGACCGACCGCTTCGGCGTGTTCTTCCCATTGCAACGCGGGCTGTACGTTAGCGAACCGAAGCAGCTGCGGCATTTTCGCTTTTTTTTTCTGTGTCGTATCGTGGTATTTGTCATGTCTGACGATTCGCGCCAGCTGCCAGAGCCCGAGCAGCAGCGATACAGCGAGAATCTGTGTGCTGACGGCGTTGCCTTCGGGGACTCCTACGCCTTGAGCAAGGAGCGATGGCGCTCCGACGCCAAGCAACACCGCCTGGAAGACAAGGTCGTAGTGCTGCCATTCTTGCGTCACCGGCGAAGGCCAACGCTGGACATAGTTTGGAGACGAGTACTGCGTCAGCGCTCGGATTCGAGTCAAGTTTTTAGCCGAACGCTGATTCAATCGTCGTGTGAAATCTGTGACCAGCGTTGTCCTTTGGTGATGGCAACACGTCTTTCAGCTATACGGCTTTGTTATGTAGGATCTTTTGCGCCAAGTCGACCAAGTTGGTGCAGCCAACCTTGATCCCTAGTGAAAAAGCCATTTTATGAGAATGATTTTGTGCCCAATAAACACATATGAATCATGCAATATATATAAGAACATATAAGAACCGTATAAAAACTATATAAGAACTATATAAGTTATATAAGAAGATATAAGAATGATATAAGAAACTTATAAGAAACTTCTCACAAGTTTGTTATATGGTTCTTATATGCTCCTATATATCTTATGTAGTTCTTATATAGTTTTATATGGTTGTTATACGTTCTTATATATCTTCTATTATTCATATGTGTTTATTGGACACAGAAATTGCTCATAACAATAATATTTTCAATAGGGATGGCGCACGTTTTCGTCTACCTGGTCTTTTCGCGGATTTGATTCATGTGATTCATGCGTTCTAATCGCATGAACTGCGATTAGAACTAATTGATTCAATTAGGTAATGTGAACTAATTTTGTGAATATTTTGAATTTTGAATAAATTAAAATAATATTTGAATTTAATTGAAAAATCGAATTTCATGATGATGATGGCGAGTCGTAGCAATTCGGTTGCTGTGTGTGAACGCGGGCGGCCCGTCTTGCTGGTGTTGCGACGTCAAGTTGCTGGGTGAAATTGCCTCGTCTGAAGCGGGCCTTGTTGCTGGGTGAAGCTGCGCCGTCTGAAGCGGGTCCATAAGGCCCGATTCAGACGGGGCAATTTCACCCAGCAACTTGACGTCGCAACACCAGCAACTCAAGCCGCCAGCGTTCACACGCAGCAACAAAATAGCTACGACTTGCCATCATCATCATGAAATTGATTTTCCTTGCACTATTTAGATGCAGAGTTATATCCAAAAAAAAACATGTATTTATATCTTTAAATTGTGCTGAGATTGCAAACTCATCTTTCTGAAACAGTTTATTTCTAAAAACTATCCGTTTCAAACCAGAACCAAGTCTTTAGCTGTCATCATCACCACCACAGGGGTGTCACGTGAAAACATCGCATTCCTGATTGGGTGCTGCCGCTTCACACTTCTCCTAGTTGCTCGAGTTGCTCGTCCATTTCGAGCCAAACCCGATCTCGGCAATTCGTATTGATCTGAATAAACCTAGGGAACAACCCGCCAGCAACCTCGAAATTGCTGGAAAAGTTGCCCCGTCTGAAGCGGGCCTTAGGGAACTGAAATCAAGGGCAGTGGAGCTCTGAGTTCAAGGCAACGTGGTGACTTTTTTGGCATTCTTTTAGTATATATATATATACATATTTGACACTCTAATTTACATTCAGAGGTCTTTTTAATCACACTGTGTGGATGCCTAGTGTTTGCAATAGCTCCTTGGCGAGCTATCGCAAGCTCTGCCAAAGGAGGGGCATCTCCCCACCATTTTCAGGCTCTAAAGCTGTAGCTTGCACAGCTCTAGCAGGTCTCACCTCACTCACTGGCTTCATCACAAAGCATAGGCGCAGCATGAGTTGCACCACACCGTTAGGCCATATACGGTTGGGTCCCAGCACTTGGGACCATTCGTCACAGCACTCAGGTATGGTATGGTGGCATGGTCGGGGCATGAAGCAGGGGTAACACATGAAAAGGCTGATCTTCATCACATTTTAAACACCTTTTTTTACCTTTGTGTCAATTTGTCAGCATTTTAAGGCAGAGGAAGCAAGCAGCAGCGAGAGCAAGAAAAAATTGAAAGCCACTCTTACTGAGAATCTATTACGAGCACTAGGAAGCCGCGGAGTATAATTAAAACGCTTCTAAAGGTGAATTAGCCTTTAAATGATGTGCTTGTGCCTGATAAATAGTAAAAAAAAAAATTCTAAATACAATTATAAGGATAAAAAGATACACCAGGAGGACTTAAACCAAAACTACAGTCTGTAAGTTTGAAATATGACACCTTAAACCACTCGGCCACCACCCCAATTTAATTTCCAGGTCGTTAATCGAGGAATATGAATTTCGTTTGCAGCTGTCGGCTGCAAGAGAGATTGCCTTATTTTCATTTGCTTGACTATTTCCACCAAATATGACAGGTGACCAAGAATATAACCTCATTTGTCGGCCGTGGCACTGTGCTTGCTTCACGGCAAACAAGCCTGGCTTGGTGGGATTATATTTTATTTCATCACCCGTGTAGGATTCTGTTGTCGCTCATCAAAAGAAAACAAAAAAAAGACTAAGTTTGACTTGTTCTGGTGTGCAGGTATCCTTGGCAGTAAACTCTGCTAAATGAGGCAATATATATATATATATATATATATATATATATATATATATATATTTAGCAACAATGCATTGTTTTAGCAAGATGAGCCACACAATTTGTACTAAGGTGAAGCATAGAACAAGCCTCTCCACCTGGGTCTGTTTTCATCTCTCGCGGACACTCTTTCCTGCTTTTTGTGGTCTTGTATCAGGCTTTTGTGTCTTGTCCGGCCAAAGCATCTGTGTTAGACTAAGACTGGCTTATTTAGGATATGTGCAGGTATTCTTCGCAGCAAATGGGTACCAATCAGGAACACGAGTTCGTTCTCGGCCACCAAGAGCAAGTTTTTTCAAGGTGAGCTGTTGCCCGCCTATATGAGTTTTGTGTTCCATTCCGCTCGGATGAAATTTCTTATGTATGGTCGTCTTGCATTAGTATTTTGTTATTTCTCTTCTGCAAAATCACCCAAGATTCACTAAGACCGGGTTCTTTCTTATACATGCAGGTCTTGGTGGCAAGCATAAGCACATCAAGGCCAGAAGGTTTCTCTTTGCCGCTCATGGCAAGTGTTTTCAAGGTGAGTGATTGATGCCTATCTGAGTTGTGTGTTTTATTCCTCACAGACACTCTATTTCCTGTCTTTATAGTGGTCCTGTGTCAGGCTTTTGTGTCTCTGTCCGGTCAAATCATCTGTATTATACTAAGACTGGGTTCTTTCGGATACGTGCAGCAATTCTTGGCAGCAAGTGGCTGCCAATCAGGAACACAAGTTTGTTCTCGGCCACCGAGAGCAAGTATTTTCAAGGTGAGCTATTGCCCGCCTATATGAGTTTCAGCATTCGACACAGAGCTCAAAATCAAAGCCCGTGGGTTTGCCATTGCAAAAATGTTAGCTCGGAAGCGCATAGGGAGGAAGATTTACAAAAGTATCCACCTGCCTCAACAAGTGAAACCGAAGCTAAAAACATGGGTTCCATTTGAAAAAACGAAAACATTGTCAGCCCAAGTTAACTCGGGGGCAGCACGGAGCAAACAAGCCACGGTACGAGTAGGCTTGGTTCATGCTTGTGTAGGGGTGGTCGATGACTCGGTGTTTTCTAAAGAATTATTTTTTCTAAAAGTGTGGTGGCCGAATATTCGGGGATAGACATTGAGTCGGGATGTTACCGTAAAAAAGTCATCCACGTGCCGTGATTTATGTGCCTTCTCCCCCTAGCGAGGGGGACAAGGCCTTCAAAATTTTAGGTTCGCAAAACGGGGTGCGTCTGTAGTGACGTCTCATTTTACATCTTGCCTCTCAATTAAAAACGCACTATAAATGACATATCTGAGATTCGTTTGGGTGTATTTCCTCTGAGCAAGTATAAGGATTCTGTCACAAAAGGTCTAATCTGATGTTGACCACACCTCAGGTCTCCGCCGACGAATCATCAGGACGATAGCCAACCGGGACACTAGGGAGAAGCGGCTTAAGCGAGGGAGGCTACATATACACCAGCTTCTTGCGGACAAGAACCGAAAATATATAGAGGGTGGGTGTTTCATTTGCTATGCCTTTTGGTGTGCACATTCTGTTTGTTATGTTTCAAGATTCCTGCAGATTTCAATTTCAACTATTGTAAAATACCGAGCATGCGCCCAGATCGCAGAAGCGCCTACCCCCTGTTTTCGGAACGATCCGCAAATAAGCAAAGGGCATACCAGGCACCCATCCACCTGCTTTGGACCATGCTCAAAATATTAAGAGAACACATAAATCGCCCAGGTGCCGTGGCGTCCTTGCCACAATAGTGACCGTCGCGGAGCTGACAGATCCGTGCCTGGCTGAAGCCATGGCGAGGCCTTTGGGACCCAGGTAATCGAGATTAGAGAAGTAGCACGGAAATCGGAGGCAAGCGGTGAAAGTGAGTAGAGTTAACAAAAACAAGGATGAAGGGGGTTCCGTCGCATGGGGCATCTATGACCCGAGCATGCAATTTTGAGTATGCTATAGGCGGCTACTCAAAAAATTGGTCCTTTGATGCAATTAATCGCAAATCTTTCTTGCAGTATCCATGGCCCACAAGGCAGCAGGTGCCAGTTCATTCTCGTTCAAAGGTGAGGATTCCATATTTTATTGATTGCTCTGAAGCAGCAATACCGAATCTAGACAAGCGGTACGGCTTATTTTATTGACGGAGCTCAGAATGACTGGGGTCGCTTTCACTGAAGCTTGTTTTGCTTTGCTGCAATACACTCGTGTATTGCAGCAAAACAAGCTTCAGTGAAAGCGTTGGCAGTCGTTCTGAGCTCCGTCAATAAAATATGCCGTACCGCTTGTCTGGCTTCAGTATTGCTGTAGGCAACAAAACGTGGGTCCTGTTTTGTCGCAAGTGGCATATTATGTCACGCACATGTAATTTTGAATTTATCCGGCTTAGTGTGCTGTAGGTGGCTGCTCAAAGAAATTGATACTTGCACGCAACTAATCGCAAATCTTTCTGACAGTTTCCACGGTCTAAGAGCCAACATGTGCAAGTCTGTTTTTCCTCAAAGGTGAGAATTCCAGATTCCCGGAGTAGGAATACTGAAGACAGACGACCGGTACAGCATTTTTAATTGACGGAGCTCAGAACGACTGGGGACACTTTCATTGAAGCTGTTTTTTCTGTGGTACACGCGGGCGACATTGACGTGTGCCCAGTTACGCCTCAAGAGGATATCCATGTCCCGCGCATGCAATTTTGACTCTTTCCAACTTAGTGTACTTTACGTGGTTACTCAAAGTAATTGCTACTTGGACGAAACTAATCTAAAATCTCTCTTCCAGTTCCCACGGCCTACAAGCCAGCAAGCACCAGTTCGTCGTTCATCAAAGGTGAGGTCCTCACCTTTGATGAACGACGAACTGGTGCTTGCGCCACACAACATCTGCACACCTGCAGATGTTGTGTGGGGACATCTGCGGCAATTGCGCCATTTTGATACGAACCCAAATTTCTGCACCTAGTTGCGCCAAAAACGCGAAATCGGTCAAAATTGCGCCACACTGCGCCAAAGTAACAAAAAAAACAAACGTTTGCAGCGACGCCAGATTTAGCGGGGAACGAGACCTTGGTTGGCAACATTCTATCTCGTCTTAGTAAAGTACATGGCACGGGTTCAGGGTGGCGCAAGCAACCGCCGGATAATACGTGATCTTTTCCCGATTTTCCTACTATTTTCCGGTGTCATTTGTGACTACATGCTACCGGTGTGCTTATACGTGGTCTCGCTGTCTGGCCACGTGAGGTATGACGCACAGGCTATCAAGATGAGCAAGTATTTCTTTTGTTCTGAGAGTAAACCTTTTCTTAAAAGTGATATTGAGCGCCTTCATTGTGTAATTGTTCATTCGTGTCCATAATCTTGTCGTCAAAATGGACAGCGCCGTCGCCGTGATTGCTTTCGGTTATTCCACACGTGCTTCCAGTGCGTGAACAATCGAATGAATCGGTCACACACCCGTACTTAGCGTGCATGTGCTGCTTATACTTTTCCTACCAATTCTCAATTTACCTTGGGACTCACTTTTGTGGCGAGCTTTTCTCAAGAACGTGTTCTCTACTAGCGTTAGATGGATGTCTGGTTGTAGTAAACCTTGCTTCCCTGTCCATGCTCTGGAATCACCGCTTTAAAAAGTTTTACACTACAATTGCGCTTTGGCACCAGTTCGTCTAAGATTGAGGTTCCTGGTGCCCACCTAACTTTGCAGAAAGCCTGTGTTTCTTGTCCTCATCTATGCGCATTGGACTCGGGTTTGCCTTTTCCATTTTTTGTTCTTTTATATTTTATTTGGTGCGTATCGGCGCTGATGACTTATTGGAACCAGGGTGGAAAAAATAACATATAAAGAAGAAAAATCAGATTTATGTGATTTAAAGCAAATTTTTTTATGATTTCAGTTGCTGGATAAGCTGCTCTAACATTTTCTGCTCCTACTCTGCTCCAAACTGCAGACTTTTCTGCTCCGAAATTGCTCAAAGATGCTTAAACTGCTGCTTCAAAACGAAAATTTTGTGCTCCTAAGCTGCGCCAAAATCCAGATTTTTCTGCTCCAAACATTGCTCCAAAACCTGTTTCACCTGTCTCACCCATGTCAGAGCATTGCAGATACTCTAGTTTGATGCGAAGCATGTATACTGAAGCCAGACGAGGGGATACGTATATTTAATTGACCGAGCTCAGAATGACCCGGGGCAGTGGCATTGAAGCTCATTTTTCCGCAATCGACGCAAACAGAATTTTGAATCAATCCCGCTTAGTGAAGAATTGCTAATTGTCGCGAACTAATCACACATTTTATCTTGCAGTTTCTATATGGCTGCAGCTAGCAGGTGCTGTTTTCATCAAGAGGTGCGGATTTCACATTCTGTTTTCAAACATCAAGTTTTTGAATGAGGGTCCTAAACAATTAACTTTCTTTTGCAGTAAATTCCGGATCTTCCAATTCAGGAATATGTTAAATACATTTGGTAGGGATGAGCCCAGTGTTTTGCTTCTTTATTCATATATTTTAGCGACATTTTTTATTTCACCACTGCGTTGCAAAGAAATGTCGTGCAGAACGTGATATTCCAACTCGTATAGAGTATTATTGGTAGCCGATATGATATATTGGATTCCAATATCCTTAATTCGATAAGTACACTGGAATCATAAACCCTTATTGGATCCCCATACGGCACATGGGTATCCAATAAGGGTTTATAGGGTATGGAATTCCAATGTTTTTAATGTATTATGAACATTGGAATCCCATCAAAAACCCTTATTGCAATACAATGCAATAAATGTAATGGTTTCCAATACACTGTGCATATAGTATTGTAATAGAATAAAAAGATTTATTTACCAATATCCAAAATACGTTCTTCATATTGTGGTTTTCCAATAGGGGACGACGGGTGTCGGGGAGCACGGATGGCTTCCTGAAATCCGTGTATATTGTGATGCTAAAGAAGGGCGTCAGGGTGGCAGCGTCGATTGAACTAAGACAGTGGAATATTGAACAAAGCTTGGTGTGAAAGGAAGAGACGGAGGTCGAAAAAAACCTCGGAGCCTCGTTGGTGACCGTCAACATCGCACCATGCCGTGCTAACAGTCGTTGATGAGGTGTCGTTGTTGATGGCCGCGTCAGTGTAGAAAATCTCTTCCGATGAGGAGTGAACATAAAGACAGTGCAAATGCCGTCGAGCGAAGTCGTCGCTTCGGGCTTGCGCTTCATCCACGTTCCGAGGTAGGGGTCTCAACGGCGTGAGAGAACAAAGCTCCCATGTGGGAGGTGGGGTGGGTAAAGGAAGAAGGTCCAAGGTATTATGCCCAAGCTTACGCAGGGTGCAGCGCCCTTCCAGAGTGGCAGAGAGTAGAGACTCTTCATCTGCGATATGAATGGAAGCAAGGTCTTTAAGGGTATTTATCTGGCTGCAGCTGGTTTGTGCTTCAATGCGCGTGTATCACGGGAGGCCTGTGACAAGTCGCTGGAGCTCTCGATTAACTCTTTCCAGCCAAAGTTGTTGGGTGGGTGTGAGGTCGTACTACGGGTAGCCGTACATAATTTGGGAGACCACGAAGGCTCTAGCAAAGATTTGTTTATCTTGTTAATGCACCCCAGATGAGCGCTGGGCTACTCCAGACAGCAGGAGGCTGAGCTGTGTCGAGTTGCGGATGGCTCGTTATACATAGGAATGTATAACGAGCTTACACGTTTTATTCTAATTAATAAATATCAAAAAGCATATATAAATATTTCGGATTAGAAAGTCAATCGAAGGCTAAAATATGTGCTTATCAGAGACGACAGTGTAGAAAACAAAAACAACAAAGTTCCAGAGGGTCCTCGGTTTTCAGTCCGAGCATAGCGTAGCAGACGAGCAGCAGACGAACTGGCGGTTGTAAGCGCCGAAGCGAAGGATAGAGTGTGAAAACTAGCCATACAAAGCAAAGCAAAATACGGAATGCTTCCAACGTCAAACAAAGAAGAGAGAGAGAGAAAAAAAACACGGCATAAAAGCAGGAGGAAGAGAGACCGCGCCGGCGTAGCATCGCCTCAAACATAAAAAGAAAGTGGAATTTGAAAATGGATGGAGTTGCAGACGGTCGAACGGGTGCCGGCTTTTATCTTAAAAGACGCAGAAGACGTTAGTCGTCCCGGCGCTAAGAATCGGAATTTGTGTACCGTACAAAACGTGACCAAAATCGCCTTTGTTAGGGCTACGACGCTCTTCCAATTTTTCTTTTGCAAGCGCGAGAAGTCTGTTTTTTTTTTCTGTAACTCCGCTTTCATTAATTTCAGTAATATTGTCAAATCTTGTGTGCACTATCGACTTGTTCCAGAGCATACTGACACCGCAGTAACGTACCTGGTTCGAAATTGCCTTTCGCTTCTTCATCTTGGACACGATCTTAACGGGATTAGCCAGCTCGAAAATTTGACAAAACGGTTATAAGCAAGACATTCATAAGAACTGTGAATTGCAACAACAAAACGAATTGATTAATAAGAACAGTAAAGCTTAAACGCAGCTATGTTCTGAAATTTTTAAACCTTGTCCTTTTTTAAAAAAAAAGCGGAGGTACATTCGTGTTTTGTCTGACTTAAGATAAGTTGCGACATTGTGTTTTTTCAGGAGAGGCCCGAAATTGCAACCTGAAAGTTCTAATATCTGTCCCATGCGAAGAAAATGTCCTACACTCATGAGTTGGCACCTATTTTTTAACAATTCTTTTTTTCTTCGGTCACTTCGCACGAAGATAGTGATGCGAAGAGGAAAAAAAGGCAGCTCGAGATTGGGGACCAAGGAAGACGGAGACGCTAGAGCAGCTCGCTTGGTTTTCTACAAGAACCCTTATTCTTCCGGTGTCTCCTTCAATGTAAATTAAATCATCTCATAATCACCGTAACATTTAGGTGGAGGTGAATATTTTCTCCTCCCTCTATGCCTCGCCCAACCTGGACCTTCGAAACCGAACCGCCCACTGCAGAGCGAAATGCCCAATACCGGTACCCCACCCGAAGGTACTCCGACAATACCTACACCACCACTGATACTCTCCCAGCCGCGAGACCCTGGAAATTTCACCGGAACCGGAGACCAAGATGTCGAGGAGTGGCTCCACCTCTATGAGCGCATCAGTACCCACAACAGATGGGACCCTACCATCATGCTGGCCAACATCATTTTTTATCTGATGGACACGGCACGAACCTGGTTCCTGACCCATGAAGAAACCCTCACTTCGAGGGATATGTGTAAGGAAACATTTCAACACCTCTTTGGCGATCCCACAGGCCAAAAACTATCTTCAAAGCGAAAACTTGCATCCCGTGTTCAAACCTCAACCGAGTCGTACATGGCGTACGTGCAAGACATCTTGTCGCTCTGCCACAAAGCCGACGCGGGCATGGCCGACTCCGAACGAATTTTACATCCTCAAGGGCATTGCGGATGACGCGTTTCAACTTCTTGTTTTTAAGGACTGCTCCACCGTCAAAACCCTAGTGAAGGAATGCCGGCGATTTGAAAAGGTCAAGAAGCTAAATCGCTAAAATTGTACGTCGTGAGCTAGAAGCGATGCTCCCGCCCAATGTTTTTTCCCACTCTGCTGCAGAGCCTGAACCGATTTCTATATCTACAGTTCAAGCCGTGATCCGCCAAGAAATCGATAAATTTCATGTTCCAGCACCAACACGTAGAGCCTGAGCTTCGTCCGGTCGCCCAGCTTATACAGCAGCTAATCTGGAGGATCAAGCTCCGCGACGAGACCCTGCAGCGTGGAGGACACTGGACAACAAACCCATCTGCTTCCATTGCAGTGCCGTTGGTCACATCGCCCGCTACTGTCGTAGCCGATGGACTAACCGACCACGCACCTTCTCTTCTCTTAGTTACCGCCGCTTCTTCGATGATCGTTTCTCCCCACCCCCGCTCCCTGCTCACGCACAAGGCGAAGACTTCGTATCGCGCCCCCTCTACCAGCACTCCTCCTCTCCACGTCGCCACCAGTCTCTGTCGCCCGCCCCTCGCCACCCTATCTCGCCAGCTCGTGCTCCCCGAAGCTCGGAAAACTAACTCATGCAGCTTCAAGAGGTGAAGCTGCATCACTGTCACTGCACACAAATCCTCCAAACGACGTATGCGCCACTGTCCGCAATCAATTGCCCATTACAATCGACGGTACCAGTATATTCGCCCTAATAGACACTGGAGCTGCCATATCTTTAATGAGGGAAGATTTGAGACGACAGCTACACAAACCGTTGACACCAACAGACTCCAAACTACTGATCGGCGCAGACGGCCATGTTATACGTTCTATTGGCATGTGCGGCTCCCGTATAACTCTTGATAACCAAACGACCTTCGTCTTGTTTACGGCAATATCTAGCAGTCCCCACCCATTAATACTCGGATGGAATTTTCTTTCTGCCCACTCTGCCCTCATTGATTGCGCAAAAAGAGGAATCGAACTTGACGTCGCCTCTCCAACAGATATTCCGCAACCAATACTTTCAAAGCTACGTCCTATGGACAGCCATCGCATTCCGCCACTAGTCGCCGTCGCAGTCAGAGTCGCATCAAACAACCCTACAGCTGATGGCGATTATATTGCATCTCCAAGACGACATTTTTCTAACGAAACAACTTGCTGTCCCCCATTCTCTTGTTTCGATCACGGCTGGCACAACCTATCTATGGGTGGTTAATTTCAGCCAGACTACACAAGTTTTGCGCAGTGGAACTTCACTAGCCGAAACATCGTCCTTTATAACGCGAACTGTATCTGCTATAGCCGTGGACATGTCGCCATCTCCTCCTCAAAGTCCTCTGGCGAGTTCCCTCCTCGATAAACTCAAAAGGATGATCGAACCCACACTGAACGAGCGACAGAAACAGGACGTTCAAAATCTGCTTTACAAACACCATGAAATATTCGATCTAGGGAGTCGCCCTCTCGGTGGGACCACCACAACCACACACCACATCGATACAGGGACTCAACCACCTCTACATCACCGTCCTCACCGAGTCTCTGCCAGTGAGCGCCGCCTTATACAAACAGAAGTTGATAAGAGGATGGCAAAAGATATCGTTCAACCATCCTCTAGCACGTGGTCCTCCCCAGTTGTCCTTGCCAAAAAGAAGGATGGGACGTGGCGATTCTGCATTGACTAACGTCGGCTCAACAAGATCACAAAAAGGGACGTATACCCACTGCTACGTATCGACGATACACTTGATTGTCTACACGGCGCCCAGTACTTTTCTTCCATCGATCTTCGCATCGGATATTGGCAGATCAACGTCGACGAGTCAGATCGAGCAAAAACTGCGTTCATAACTCCAGACGGTCTTTACGAATTCAAGGTAATGCCATTCGGCCTATGCAATGCCCCAGCGACTTTCGAACGCATGATAGACCGACTTTTACGAGGGCTCAAATGGACAAGATGCCTATGCTACCTAGATGACGTAATAATTTTCTCCACAACATTTCCATCTCATCTAGAGAGACTCGATCAGGTACTCACTCTCTTCCAAAAGGCAAACCTTCAATTGAATTCCTCCAAATGCGTGTTTGCAAGCTCTCAAATCAAAGTGCTCGGTCACCGTGTGGACAAAAACGGCATCAGACCTGACCCCAACAAAACCAAAGCTGTCCAATAATTCCCAACACCAGCCTCACCTAAAGACGTCCGCAGTTTCGTCGGACTTTGTTCGTACTTTCTTCAATTTACTTGCCGATTCGCTCACATTGCGCGTCCTCTTACCAACCTCCTAAAGAAAAACTAACCATTTATGTGGACTGCCGACCAACAGGCAGCTTTCGAAGCTCTGAAGACAGCTCTGACATCCAGCCCCATTTTAGGTCATTTTGATCAATCCGCTCCTACTGAGCTACGTACTGACGCGAGCGGCCACGGCATTGGAGCAATATTGGCCAGCACCAACTAGGCCAAGAACGTGTCATTGCCTACGCCAGCCGCACACTTTCACCGGCCGAACAAAACTACACCATCTCTGAACGTGAGTGCCTGGCGTTAATCTGGTCCATTACGAAGTTCCGCCCCTACCTCTTCGGACGCCCATTTTCCATCGTCACAGATCACCACGCACTCTGCAGGATCTCATCACTTAAAGATCCTGTAGGCCGCCTAGGACGCTCGGCCCTCCGTCTCAAGGAATGTGACTATGCGGTCATTCACAAATCAGGGAAACTTCACAAGGCCGCCGACTGCCTTTCCCGGCACCCAGTAGACCCAGCGGACTCCACACCCGATAGTGCGACACTCCCTCTTCTTTCCATATCCGCGATTCGTAACATCGCACGGGAACAGCGTCGTGATAGTACTCTCCAAACCATTATCAATCAGATCACCGCCGGAACAAATCGCTCATCTTCCAGCCTCTACAGAATTAATGACGGCATCCTCTATCGCCAACATTTTCGGTACGATGCTCCCTCACTTATTGTCATTCCTAAGCATCTTCAGACCACGGTGCACGCCGAGCGACACGACGCACCATGTTCGGGCCATTTAGGTGTCATTTGAACCTATGAACGCGTCAAACAGCGATTTTACTTGGCAAACATGTACCGCAGAGTCAAACGATATGTCTCTTCGTGTGACTCCTTCCAACGTCGCAAAACACCATCTACGCGGCCCTCGGGACTACTTCAGCCTTTGGCTCCTCCTGACCATCCGTTTCATCGAGTGGGAGTGGACCTTCTCGGCCCATTTCCTGAGTCCTGCACTGGCAAACGCTGAGTGGCAGTTGCAGTAGATTATGCCACACGGTACGCGATTACAAGGTCCCCTTTCACTGGCACTGCTGTTAACGTCGTCTATTTCCTCCTTGAAGATGTAATCCTCAAGCATGGTGCACCAAGAGAACTCCTCTCCGACCGAGGTCGCCCCTTTATATCCAGAGTCGTCAGTGAAGTTTTACTAAACTGCTCCATTGTCCACAAACAGACAACGGCCTATCATCCCCAAACAAACGGCCTGGTTGAACGACTCAACAGGACGATCTCCGAGATGCTTTCTATGTATATATACACCGACCAACGCAATTGGGACACTGTCCTTCCATACGTTACTTTCGCCTACAACTCCTCGCGCCACGACACAGCAGGCTATTCGACCTTCTACATTCGGCCGTGAACCATCCCTCATGCTTGATTCCCTGCTTCCATTGCGACATGACACTACGCTCACGGACCACACGCTCGACGCCATGTGTCGTGCTGAGGAAGCACGCCAATTAGCACGCTTTCGGACTCTAGATTCGCAAGAGCGGCAATGTGTTCGCTATGATCACGAGCGCAACGTCGCCGTTTACTCTCCCGGAGGTTTGGTGCTGCTCTGGACACCTCAGCGTCGCATCGGCCTCGCTCAAAAGCTCCTGCACGTTATCGCGGTCAATACAAAATAATTAACCAAACCTCCCACGTCAATTATGTTGTCGAGCCTTACGGACGTCGCCAAAATCAACGCCCTGAGCAACTACAGACTGTTAATGTCCTACGACTCAAGCCTCCACAAAACGGCAAGACGCCGTTTCCCCCGGAGGGCGAGTAGTGATGCGAAGAGGAAAAAAGGCAGCTCGAGATTGGGGACCAAGGCAGACGAAGACGCTAGACCAGCTCGCTTGGTTTTCTACAAGAACCCTTATTCTTCCGGTGTCTCCTTCAATGTAAATTAAATCATCTCATAATCACCGTAACAATAGGCAAAATTAACGCGTTGTGGAGATTTGTCTGCTACCGGAGACTCCGAGCTCGCCACGGGCGCTGTGATCACTTTTCGCCCGCTCTCCGCGGGAGTTGCCAGTATTGGCTTACATGGTATTTGTGCATACATTTCGGCGCCGAAAGGGCCGGTCAATGCCAAAATTGAACAGTAGCAGGAAACGCTAAAGTATACGATACTCTGGCTATTGCGAGAAGACCTTCGCAGCCCGAAGGGCACCGGCCCTTCGAACGAATACGTGCAGCCTTGGAGTTCGCCGAGTGGTCACTGCGGAATATAAGGCGGCGATACGATACGTGTTTATTCTGGTTTTCCGGTACTGATCGTTGCCACTTTTTGTATGCAGGATCCTAGGCAGTTTTTCAATCAGTATTCGAGTAACATAGAGGTAGCCCCACCGAGGGTGTAAATTGGCTGACTGTTATTGCCCCCTAGAAGACGTGACGTTACACCCTTGAAGCATGTGCTGTCACTCTCAAAAAGGGTGAAACCTTCAGTCTAAATGTATGCCCTCTTACCTCTTAATGAAAGTAAAATTACACCCTTGTAAAAAAGGATATTGCTGCTCATTAGAGATAAGGTTAGAGGTAAGAGACAGGTGCACCCAGACATAGGGTGTAAAAGTCGCTCCCCAGCGGAAGGGGTAACTTTGCTAACTTTTGAGACGAACTCCAGGGACAAGCAAGTTACACCCTAAAAAGTGTGACAACAGGAGCGTTTTTTTTTTAAGAGTGTAGAAGCGTCCTAGCACCAATGCATCTTTAAAATGCCCCCTAAATGACGACAGATGAATTGCACTAAATATAGAAGCACTTCAAATTTCAGGTCTAACAAGCGCCACACCTTTTCAAAACAGATTTAATATAAAGTCAATTCTACATCGTCAAAACAAGGCACAACTTTAAAAAATGGTTATGTCCTTCCGCACATAGCTCTACATCAATTAGTCTGTTAAAGTTTGCTCTAATCGTATAAAGTACGAAGAAAAAACCGAAGCATTCCAGGTTCTGCGTTAAGCAGGCTTCTTACCATGCAGGTGCAGTGGCGCAGCGAGCAATGCAACCAAAAGTGACAAGAACATCTCATTCAGTGTGTCTTTGCTTTTCAGATAAATTGAGTGTCTCAGATATATGCTTCATCTGAAAACAAAATGTGATTGAGTCATCGAGAGTTACCGTTGTGCAAATAAATAAGAACCTGGTTCGTCGTTTTTTTCGAACATCTGTGAAATTGTACCGTTTAATGAAAATAACCTCCTTTCAAGAACAAACTGCCAGCCCCGTTGTTAGTTTGAGATTACAAAAACATTCTTATCAGCAAATATTACATCATATTTAGTCATTAGCTTAATTCCTGAACATAAACGTACGGTTTCGATTAAAACTTTGATGAACATCATAAAAAACCTAAATTTGTTGATTTAGGACGACTTCAATCGCGTGGTAAACACAAAGGAGAGCTAAGTTATTCAATATTGCAGCAGGCACGAGGTTTGCGGAGCGAAAACGGAAATATTGTTTATCATTGGAGTTTTCGCATCTTTGGCCTTGCGCCTGATGACCGAGTGGTAACTTTTGTGCAACTCCCCGCTTCCTACGTTCTTCAAATCGCTGGAAACCTTGACCGATTTAAGGTTAATAATGATGCTCTTCAAGTTTCTTAACAAAATAATATATATATATTCGTTTTTTTTCACTAGTTAAAACAGAGTATTAGTTTACTTAAGATAATCATTTTGCTAATTCGCGATTTTTTTTTTTTTTTGCAATCCGCGACGTACACCGAGGCTGAATATTTATTCCCCAAAAAAGCTTGAATTGTTTCAACTACCCGATTTTTAACAATTTTTAGACTCCACAGAAGCACCCGTTAAATGATCATTCATCCCTTAGAGCTAATAGAAAAGAAGATTTTACGAGTTGGCAGTTCATGCTTAAAATATACAGCTCAAAGGAACAATTCACACTGAAACACGCACTCCGCTGAAAAGGAACCACTCATGCAGCCTGGCTATCAACTCAGTGCTGTATTTTTTCTTCTTCTATGCCGTTTGTGCATCTACCACTCTTCAACATATTCTTTTTGATGCTAAGTAAATCGCCTTTTTCTTAAATAATGGTATAGACGGATACTACAACAATTTTCATCTATATTCACAATATTGTCAGCATCGAAAGTTTCTCGCGTGAGCTCTTCCTCTCAACATTGTGTGTGGTGTCATGACTGCAAAGCATAAATCCTGGCCTTTTTATTCTGTCTCTGGACTTGCCTGCTCTACATTCTTGCTTCTTGAATGTCAATATATTTTTTTACCTACAGAGGTCATTAAATGGATGGAGAATCCCACTTGTTGTAGCCTAGATATTTGCGCCTCAAAGCTTTCTTGTACTAAATGCTCGCAGGATTTTTAGTGGAGCTTTCAAAGCATAGGTTTACTATCACCCTTTTTACCAACTATGCATGTGTCGAATTAATATAAAGGACTAGCTTTTTTTCCTCTTCGTTCCTATGACCAACAAACACGGTGGGGCAACAAATCCGTCGTAGGTCTAGGAATCTTAAAGATCCTTCTTTTGTAAGCTCGTCAGTTATCTCTAACTAATTATAGCGCTGAACACAAGGCTTGGAAAAACGCTTACGTTAATGTCTAAGGGCATTAAAATCATCAACGTCGCAGTTTTTAGTCAACAACAAACTAGTAAGTTAATGCAAAATGCCAACTCCACCCCATATCACAACACAGGCTGCGCTAAACTGCACTAAACCCCTCACATCCTATGCACACAAGGTGTGGTTAATTCTACTTCCTTCTCGTGCTGCAAGAACATATATAGGACTAACTGGAAGTGTGTAAATGAACGCTTAAAAAAGCATCTTATATCATGAAAAAAGTCTGGACATCTAAAATGCCGGGACTGCGGATGTTCACCAAACGTAAAAAAAAAAGAACTGCACTGTTATCAGCACGAGCTTTCAGCAGACCATGCGAAACATTATTGTGGCTGAGTTCACTGTGAAGCTGAACAAAAATTGGGTTAGCAACATGTTTATAATTTTATAAGAAAATGAATTACTTTGCTTAGCAAGAAGGAGAAAACAACGAAGTATGGTAGGTGTGGAAACGGCATAGAGGAACGCAAAATACAAACCTGAGTTGATGTCAGCGCTGAATAAGTGGTTCCTTTTTTACTGGTGTGCGTGTTTCATTGTGAATCTTTCATGTGCGCTTTTATTCTAAGTATGACCGCCAACTCGCAAAATCATCTATCTTAAGACGTTTAATTTCAAGTAGATAGGAATCATTCACAGGTTTATCCTTGAACCCGTCCTTAATCATCACCTTGACTGCACTCTAAAAAAGGGAGTTTTACCTCCTTCCTTAAAAGATGAACTCGTGTGTCCCATACATTGTTCTATCAAGGGAGGAATTCGCCTCCTAGAAAATGGGGATGAAATTCGCTCTCGTAAGAAGGAAGGAAAGTTGCCACCTATTTTTGATCGTGGAGAAGACGCTCCTCCCTTAAGAAGGGAGGCAAACTGCCACCTTTTTTGCCCATTGACGGAAACGTTCTCCCCTCGTGTAATTAATATCGCTTCCACCAGATGGCGCTCTAAACGGCTACTTGGTAGATACACATGCACCACTGAAAATACAGAATACACGAAACACAAGCAGAGCATCCCCCCCCCCCCACGCCAGCAGAAACGCAGCCGACACCGGACTTCCACCCTTCTCTACGTATGGAAAGTTCGCATTATCTCTATATACGCCATTTTATTCTTTTTTAATTTGACTTGGCCGGTGACTGCCATCATTTGTCGCATAAACAAGGAAAACTGGAGCAAATATTACTCTAAGTTAATAAATTATTTGAATTGCCTCTTGGAATAGCCCCCCTCTATTAATTCAACATCCTGAGCAAAGAAAATTTAAATCAGTAGGCTAATTAAGTATAATGGCATACTTACCTTTTTAAGAACTCTGATGAATCATGTTGACAATGCAGTGTTAAAATGAACTGCACTCGTGCTAAACATTGCAATCAACCTATTGCTTGATTGCAGTGTTCAGTGCCATAGTAATCTATTTTCAGCTTTGGTGGGGTAAATGTTTATTTTAAGTGTTGCACAATTATTTCAGTGGATTTTTTAAACAAACAATATTACCGGTTTTGACAAGTCTTGTTGCAAAACCCGAGAACATATCTTGGGTCATGCATTGTCAAGGGTAATACATAAATTTAGTATTGCTTTAATCTTCTAACCTAGAGCGTTTTTAAAAAAAAATTAAAGCCGTTTACAACTCCCTGTAACGCCGGGTTAGAGCGCAGCTCTTGAGGAGGAGGGGAAGGCACGGGGGGGGGGGGGGGTTACGTGGCAAGGGGGCTCACGTGACCTCGGGGGAGAGGGGTCACGGGGCCTGGGGGTCACGTGACCTCGAGGGGGGGGGGGGGTGAAAATTTTCCGCTAAATTTAGCGGGGAAAATTTTCCGCTAGATTTAGCGGGGAAAGTTTTCCGCTAGAATTAGCGGGGAAAATTTTCCGCTAAACTTAGCGGGGAAAATTTTCCGCTATATTTAGCGGGGAAACTTTTCCGCTTAATTTAGTGGGAAAAATTTTCCGCTAGGTTTAGCGGGGAAACTTTTCCGCTACATTTAGCGGGGAAAATTTTCCGCTAAATTTAGCGGGGAAATTTACCCATCATGCACCGCGCGGTTACGCCGACGCCGACGGCGACGCCGACGCCGCTCAAGCCGGAAACGGGAGCCTAAGAGCTGTGCTCTAAAAAACGAAAGGGCCGGGAGGGATAAGGACCCACGAACCACGACTTTGATATCGCAGGAGACGACAAAAATGAGACTGTGTTTGGTGATATAATGTAACCGCTTGAAAACGTAACGTTGCCCAAGTCAGAAAGGTAAATAGCCCATGTTGAGAGTTTTAGTAGATTGTTAAGTAACACCCGGAACTTCATACGCAATCCATTATGACCTCCGCTATATATACCGTAGCGGAGTCGCGTTTTCATGCTTTAGTAGAACGTTTGCAACCCGGTTCAGAATATAGCGTTACGAGAGCTAACGCAATGCAACTCTTTTGTACACGAAAGCTAAAATAAAGGTTTGTACAGAAATTGTTAGTAATATTATATTCATGTCGCTATCTAAATATAATTTTAATTAATTATCGAGTGATTATGTTCAACTTTGCCTCATTTATGAGTACGTTCAGTACGCTTGCGACGAGTAGATTTGAAATCAACGTTGTTGACGACGGGTTGGCTTGGTCGTGTACTACAGTCGCGCTCGTTTCGCGACACGAGAGGAACCGCGCGATAATAAACTAAGTCCGCCGGATAAAAAAACAAAACAATTGCGACGAATTTTTTTTTTTTTTTTTTTGCGAGTGTTTGAATTGTTATGTAGCTGTAGATGCAGCGCAGCGCAAACCCAAAAAAGCAGCGGTGAACCGTCGGCTGAGGTGAATCATCCGTTCCTTCAAGCCCGCGCATCCTCCCTCCCTCCCCCACCTTGCCTCGCAACCACAATGGAATCTCTGTAGGACCCTTTCTTTCAAGTGAACTCTTCCCGAATGAATAGCAGACCTTGTTTTCCGGATCCGTTGCTTTGTTCCTTCGCTGAATCGTCATTTCAGTGTCGTTTCGTGTGCGGGGCTATGGTTTTTCAAAAACGTGTTTTCCCGCAAGCCGGTCGTGGTATCGATGTTGATAGACGCCAACGTGTGTCGGACGCAGTCGCTCGTCGCAACACAATGCTCGTTCTTTTCGACTGGATATGCTGTCCTGTTGTACACAGAACTGCAATAAACGCCGCACGGATTATCTTTCGCTGTATGCTGTGGACGCTTATTTCAAGAGTATATGTTTCTCGCGGAGGTGACGGGGGTACGGGATGGGTCGACTCGAATAGAGCAGCAATCTTGGCAGCTACGTGATCACGCAAAAAACAAAAAGAAATCAAAGATCACGACGATTCATTTCCCGTGCGACCTACTTGTTATTAAAGTTCAAGCAAGTAGACAGGCGAGCTGGTTAAGGATAGACATTGTTTCGTTTCTGTCCGTCCTTTTTTTTGTTTCCTCGCTCCAGGGTTTCTATGTCTATTTGTCATGTAGCATGTAATGCGACGAAAGCGCGCGTACTTGCCATGGCAGTGATAAATCGCCACCTGTACGTATCACAGCAGCAACATTTAATCCACCATGAACAAGCGCGACCTCGAAGAGCGCACATACGGCGTGTTTCTCGAGTCACACACGCCGCACTACGTACCTTGATTTTTGTTAAACTAGTGTACCTCTACTAGCCTACCCTAGCACCGCGCATGGGCAGTAGTTGGATCGCTCTAGGTGACGGCAACGAAGCGCTCAAGTTGCTTTCACCGCCATGGAACATGTTCGCTGCCGCCGCGAACGTGGAGGAGAATTTTTCGTCCCTTATTCAGGCGCTACCAGGTGGCGCTGCATGTGAATCGGTAAAATAGAGGAACGGTTGCAAATTCCTCCTTTCCGCTGACGACAGTGAGGAACATAGTTTTTTTCCTACTTTTTATTTTAATTTTTTTTTTTCTAGAGCGTGCCATCTCTACGTGTCAAGCGCGAGCCTACAGTTACCGCCTCCGGGTAAAATTGTTACTTCCAGAAGTTAAGGAGCCTTTGGGGGGGCTTCACTCCATCGGAAGGTCACGAGAAAAGTATATGAAAGTTGTTACAGCCACAGTGGCATGGATGAACTCATCATTACCGTGATTGATTACAGCTTCAACACTGTGAAAACGTGAGTAGTTAAACCCGTAAAAAATGGCGTGAATTTTCCACTTCGACTAAACGAATAGCAAAGTTTATGTGGCGATTAGTCTTGAATTACCTTCACGCTATTACGCAAAAGAAGCCTGCTTACGGTACACCAGAAGGTGAAATAAGAAACATACACCTACCAGAAAACGCACAATTCCTCAGCCTTGGACAAAATTTCGCTGTTCAACCAAAGAGGTCGGCGACAGAACTACAGACTTTCATAAGGCAAGTGCCGAAACAACCCCCCAAATCGGAGTGTAATAAATGCACATATAAAGGTGTAGACAGCCCATCTTGAAATGAATCTCCAAAAAGGCATCTGCCTACTAAAGAGGTCACGAATTACCTTAAACAAAAATCCTTATACCTAGTGCCAGCAGACAAAGAAGGATGTTTTGTGGTCAAACCCAAATATGTGTTTAGAACAAAAGCCCTAGTTTCTAATGACTGTTGTCACCGCCGCTGCTGCATTTTATTAGCAAAGGCAGAAGGTGATGCAGAGAAGTTATGTCAAACTCTAGACTTAAAGAATTTTTTCTCCTACACTGAGAGAAGCACGGATCGTTAGAATTATTCTTTAGTGCAAGCAGACAAAGTATACAAAGTTAACTGTCCGAGTGATCGCACTCGGACATTTAACGTGGTACGCGACAAAATTAATGAGCATTATGTTTACAAGAAATACCAAACTACTTAACAATTGACGATCACGTTTTGCTAAAAAATAACTCGCATGAAGTCAGAAGCTTTTGGAGAGTGCATAGGGACGACCACATCCAAGACGTTTCAATTGGCATCGAACTTATGCTATAGATTGCCTCATGAACAAGGTTTTAGTTGTTTATGTATTCTCTTTCTAGACAGACGACGTTGTATATTCAAGTGTTCTGTTCTTTAGTTCTTTATTGAGCGTCCATGGGCTCTACCTGCTATAATGCCGAAGCTTCGGCGTTGTAGGTTTCTTTTCTAAAAAATAAATAAAGAAACAACTTTTAGTATAAATCGAATACTGCATTCAATATATTGGTACTATCGCCTTCCAAAATACCTCAAGACTTTCACAAAGCATTTCTTTTCATTTTCTACCATTTACTTGAAATCTATTTACTCTGCGTGGGATGATAGCACCTACCTAACAAAAAAAAATAGTATGCGTCAGATCATACATTGAACCAGGTTTCACTGATTGTATCTCGCACGTCGTGACACGAGCTTTATAATTCCTAGACTTCCGGTTGTTTTTGTTGCCCCACCGTCTTTGTTGGTCATATACCCAAACAAAAAGAAGCCACTTCTTTAATTTAAATCGCCTCATTTTAAGTTGGTGAAACGGGGCATAGTAAACCTATGCTTCAAAAACTCGATTAGCCAGTCCTACTCGGCTCAAGTAAGAGTTGAGCCACAAATATCTGGGCTACAAAAAACGGGATACCCCACAAACTTATTAACTTCAGTAACTGCAAACCTCCTTAAAACACCAAGAATGGTGAAGATACCGCAGGCAATTTAAAGGATAGAATAAAAAGGCCAGCAGTTATACATGCCATTTATAACGTCTCACACAGTATCAAGATAGGACACCGTGTAAATGTAGATGTAGTAGCATTAACCCAAACAAACTCTTAAATTTATGCAAAAGAATCAACTCCACCCTGAAACACAATAGAGGCAGCACTAAAATGCCCCATTACATACTGTGCACTGAAGGAGTGGTTTCTTATATTTCCCTCTCGTGTGGAAAAGCATATATTACAAAATGGAAGATGTGTAAAGGACAGCATAAGAGGACACCAACACAACATAACAAAGCAAATTTTGAACAGTTAGCTATTCGTTGCCGGGACTGCGGATGCTCCGCATACTTAATAAACTACCTTGTCATTGGCAAGAATTTTCGAGAGCTCACGTCAGTAACTTTTGAGGCTGAGAACATTGTAAAGCTGGACGAAAATTGTGTTTGCAACACATCTACAACCGTATCTGAGAAAGAGTTCATTTACCGAGCACCAACATAGAATATAACGAAATGGTGTAGACTTGCAAGCAGCATAGAAACATATGAAATACAAGAATAAGTTGATAGTGAACGTTGAATGAGTTGTTCCTGTTTTACCGGCGTGCGGATTTCAGTGTAAAATCTTCTTGGGCACCGTAAATTCTAAATACATAGAGCTAGCCCATCGGAAATGTGTCTATGTTGGCTACCAGGGTTTCTTATATGTTTAGATGTACCCTCTAAGAATATTTTAGGGGTTTGAGATATTAGTTGAAGCTTTCTAAGGGGCCTGACGAACCCGTCAAGAATTCCTGAAGTTTGCACGAGGCCATTCATAGTATTTTCAGAGCCATGTGGTCAATCTCAAACTTTCGTGAAATCACCGCACACATCAAAATCGTTATAAAAGGTGCGTGAGAGAGATCACGTTACCCTTTATGATATATGCATCGTTGAGGCCGTTTGTCAATTTTAGATCGGGCAGCCACCACGAGTCTTGGAAACTGAGATGTTGCCCTGACCCTATCTTGTCGTGACCTCTGCTAACGCGGCCCCATCGCAGTGTATTGGTGTTCTGTGTACAGGTTTTACGGGTTGGACAAGGAGCGCTTCAGGACGACAACTGCTCGCGCAGGAGCGAGAGAGAGTGCTTAAAAAAAAGAAGGTGTGCGTTTTTTAAAGATAACCTGATTTAGTCTGTCGAAATACAGCCTTTGACAAAGCTAGTGGCCAGGGTTTTTTTTTCTGTCAACGAGCGACAACTAAATGCGGAACAATCCGCGGACGCTCAAGGCCTGTTTACACACATCAACTGAGTAGAACCCGCTGATACAAGACTGGTTGTTAAGCCTCCTGCGACGGCTTAGGACCTGCTCCACAGCAGTGCATGCGGTCCTACTCCGTCGCAAAAGGTTTAAAGGTTGGTCTTTTCTTAGCCGGTCCTAGTCGGTTCCAAGTGTGTGAACGGTCCTTCAGTGTCGGCTTCCTGTCCCTTCCGTGAGGCCTATCTTCTAGAGCAGCTGAGTGTGCGGGTCAGGTCTCTCAGTGCCCTGTGTTTTACGCCTCTTCGTCCGTTCGGCTCCAAAGCATCCAGCGAGCAAAAAAGACGCCGGGGACGCCACCATGACCCTAACAAGGGACGACACCATGACTGTGCTCAGGATATTTCAACGGCGACGGATGTTGGTTGCGTGTTCGTGGTTTTCGCTAAACGTGCTTCTGACCGTGTGTATGTGTGCGTGCGGTGCACCTGCTCGTTTTTACGAGTTCGACAACCGTACATCTCAGAAATTTTCCAAGCGGCACTGTGAGTACCTCCAAGAATAAATGTTCCGACAAAGAACTCGGTTGTTCCTCTTTGGTTTGATCCCTTTTTTCTACAGCTGCTTTTGCACGGGCTTGACTAAACGATATTTCTAATCGTATTTTGAGTTACAACATGCATGTAAAACTCTACGTTTAAAATAAATTTCCAATGACGTTTTAAACTGAATTTTTCGGGCTATGTTTCACATCTATTCGGGCATCTAAAGAGTTGAGTGGCAGAGGAGATCTGAAGCCTTGAAGGGTCTGAACGGGCATGAAGGACTGAAGCGTTTTGAATAGCTGAAGGGGTATAAAGGGCAGAGTTTTGATCGGCTGAATTCGTTTGAAGTGCTGAGAAAGTCCCATAACATTTCAGGGTTGAAATGAAATTTTCAATGGGGAACACTTCGACAAGCATTGGTCTTCCAAACACATATCTAAGAATTGACACACTCTGTCACCCAGTTAATAAAGTCCCGCGAAAGCATTTTGATTGTATTTTTACCTTAAAAAATATAATTTTGATAACAATGCTGATATTTTTTTTTTTAATTTGTGCATATATATCTAATAGTTTTTGATCATTCATTTTAACAATAGGAGCCACGTCTAAACTAGCAATTACTTGTACTACTTTTTATTTCGCATTGATTTCAGATATGTAGCTACAACCCCATAATATATCTTATTTCTTAGGTTCTGAAGCAAAGTTGTCATGAGATTTCATCTATCGGGTTAATGTCTCAATATTTTCTGTACTGTGGCGCTCCACTTTAAATCGGGTGTTATGATGTTGTTCACAAACTGATGAAGATATTTTTAATTTATCGCAGTATGGCCACGTCGCTGTTGCGCCATAAAGCCCCTAATCAATCAATATTTTTAATTTGCGAAAAAGCAAACTACTATCTACTATCTTGATGTATATTTGTAGCTTTATACATGAATACTGTTAGATAAAAAATCAATCACTTGTAACAGGTATTGAAAACAAAAAAGTTTTCTGATGCTACAAAAATCAGACACATATATATAATTTTAAACCACTCTTTCATCGTTGCTCGCTATAGAGAAGTTAATATTCTGTGCTTCTTGCCACTGCAACATAGACGGGCTTCATATCCATTTGTTTGAATTCAATAAACGTCGCGATAAAATATAATGTAATTTTTCTGCACCTAATGATGTGAGATTTCAGGTGGAATTAAACATCTTTGAAGCTGTGCTACGACCCAGAAAACAAAACGCACTATACTAAAAGCAAGCATTTAGTTCAATAGTCGTACAGCAAACAAATAATTTACCAATGTTGAATTTATTTTTGTTTTTAATTAGGAGGAAACTAAAATGCTGCATATTATAAGTAACCATCAGCTGCTTTGGTACTGACGTTTAAACTAGATACAAAAAGGTGAAAATTAAAAGGTAGCTTACCAAATGATTTCCTGCATTCGGAGACTTGAAATATTTTCACTTATGAGCAGCTCGGTGCCCTTTTAATACCAAAACTTCTATTCAGCTCACAAAAAATAAACAATAGGAAAAATTTTTAGCAGTAATTAAAAAAAAAAACTGGGAGGAAAGAAATAGACGTGTAGCTGGAATTCCTGGCGCTTACGAAACTACAGAAAGGCTTGGTAAAACGGGCTCCTCTTTGGTGATTATTCTCGACTAAAGGTTACTCTGAGGCACATGACTAAGCCTCCATCAGCCAGACGTCTACGAAAAAGACAATCGGTGTAGTTTATTGAATGTCGATAGCAAACAATACAAAGCAGTTTCAACACTTCTTGCAGAATAACATTTTGTTTCATCAAAACCCTAGTAGCCACATGAAAACCCAAGGCTGCGTCATCGCCTTTAATTACTTTGATTTTTCAAGTTTGTGGCATATCTTCGTTTTGTAATTTATAGCTCTCACTAAAAAAACGCAGGAAAAACATGTATCTAAATCTTAAATGGCAACTCCGTTCAATTCCGAAGATTTCGATATAATAAGTGATTTCGAATAAAAAAGCAATATTAAAAGATACTACGTCGTTTGCTTCGCGAAAAATGGGATATATATTTTCGTTTGAAATCTAATTTTAAACACAAGCAGAAATTGAAACCGAAACTTCGGCTCTGTCCGGTAACATTGGCCTCGGGCCGCTAAGAACATAGCCATCACGTGGTACGAGATGTCACCTGATTATCGGCCCAACGACGGGCGGGATTGGGGCGGGCGTGAGCCAGGGGCAAGTGTCGACTGCACCGCATTCCTCGCCACGTTTTGGTGTCTACGACATTCGACGACCTCTGCAAAACTGCGGCATAAGTCTACGCACGTGGTGTCCGTAGTGTGGACGAAACTCGGAGAGGCAATAATCACAAACGGTGATACGAGGACGGTGGTTGTGGCGCGTAAGACGGCGGCAATGGCGGGACCACGGCGGCCGGCCGGACGGCTCCCAAGAAGCACGCTCCGAAAGAGCGTTACGCCGATCACGTGGACACCGCTGAGCGCCGAGAGGCAACGTTGCTGACGTCATGCACTACGCTCGCCCGGAGAGGTAAAAATAAGCAAAAGAGGGCAACGGTGATGACGTTTATCTCAATGTTGGCTACGCCCTTGCCGTAGCCTTGACTGCGCTGTTGGTTGCGCTTTAATTCGCCCGCTCGAGTCAGCCGATTTGGGCAACTTGGTGAGTTGCAAAGTTTGCCGCACAGTTTAAGAAACATTTAGACAGAAGTGCGTCGTAATATTTAACGTGTGGTCTTTTTGGGGGATACTGAAGAGGAATGCATTGTTTTTTTTCCATAACCAGAAGTAAAGCGGAGTTACCTTTTAATATATTCGAACTCATTAAAAAAGATATACAACGGTTTAGGTTAGAATCACGACAACCATATAACAATGCAATCGAGTTTTTATAAATTCAGATAAGTATATATGTTTTAATAATTTCTAGAGTACTGAGTTGGTGATTCTCTGAAACAGGTTCATTCTGGTGGCAATGGAACACTGTAAAATGGTATATATTATTTCACCAATATTCCTCTAAGGAATACAACAAAATCCGTCTAAGTTTAATGTACACCAGCAAACACTGTTGTGACTGCACTCTATATTTTATTTAAACAATAGTTAAATTTTGTAAAGGTTAAGTCCTAGGCACGCCTCAATGAATCAGAAACTCGACTCTATCAGTGTACCTTAGTTTAAATAAAGTAAATTCAATTTAAATAAACAAAACATTTGTCTCGCAATTTTAGGCAATATGAATTCTTGATATAAAAAGCAGCTTTTTAAGTATATATAAATTTATACAAAGTTCTACAAGACAACTTTTCATAAAGTCTGCCCATCGAGTATCTTATACAGCAACGACTGAGAAAAAAGGCACGTTAACATTCTTACTTCGCTGGTTTTGTGCTTTGCCAAAACAAATTTCGCGGTACACCAAGACCACATTCGTCACTTTGGAATGAAATTTGCTTAACTATAGTCACTGACGGAATTAAGTCAGCTGGAAGGGGGCTTCAGTTCTTGAACCTCCAGCGCGAGCTTCCTACATTCAAAAACGCTTTGGAGTCTTGTGAGCATCAAGTGTGAAATGGGAACTGAAGCACGGCGGGAAGAAATGGGTGCATGTCGGAATCCGGGAGTTTCAAAGAGACACCCCGTCGTTCCTATGCTGTCAATGATTATTATTGGAAGAAGGTACTCTCAGTTTGTATCATTTAAGCAGTGCCAATTCTTTGTTAAATACGTTCTCATGAAACATTAAAAAATACGTACCTACGGTACAGCGTGTGCTATCGTACCATGTGGAAATAATTTTATCAGATATGTTAAACTGTGGTTGATTCATTTGATTCACGAAATGTCTGGAAATGAAAGATAGATATCGGAATATGACCACATACTCAAGCAGAAAATCTCGATGGCCTTCTTCTAGGTTCTATCGATCATGCGAGAGAGACACTAAACTCTGAATCTAGTTAAGGTATGAAAATCATGTATAGTCACAATACAGACCGTGTAATGTGCAAATACGTCAAAAAGAGAGTTTATCCCTACCTTTATTCGCAAGACTATATATTATTTTCTTCAAATGTGTGCTTTGTTTGCGTCTCTCTACATTATTTTAGGTTCCTTATTTGTTGTTAACGTGAAAAAGAAGACTAAGAGTTAACTTCCAAAAGCACTGCTTTAGTTGTGGCTTTCTGTTACTTTGTATTACTGACACAACAGAAAGTCGGCAGCTTCTATATAGTTGGGTTCTGCGGCCCGTGGTCAAGATTTTCATGGTCTGGGATTGTTGAGTGCCACTGCGCGTAATAAATCTGTGTCTACTTAGCAAAAAATTAGCCTGCGTTTAATCTCAAATAACAAATATAGACAACTTGAGGTTTATAACAAGTAAAAAACAAATTACGCAAAAAAGCAAAACCGGTGCTTTAAATTACCCGGTACTAACCATACACACGACTCCGTTTTGTTGCCAAACCATGTTCAGATAGAAAACATACAAGAAACGTGAAGGGCGATAGCACGGCAATACCATGATACACGTGCATATGGTCACAAATGACGATGTGGAACAAAGAATAACTGAGGAAACTGAAAAGTTCAATGGCGCGAACTTGTGCCCGGAACAAAAAGGAAACAGAAGATAACAACATATCGTCGCGGGCTTCGAAGGCGGCGTAACAGTAGGATCGAACGCTGGCGCGAGACTGACTCCTGCTTGCCACACGGAGCCCTTTTTGTACACTCGTGGGCTTCTGGGACATTCGGCGTAGAAAATTCTAACCTCGAATCAGCAAGATGGTTCTCAAATTTACTAGAACATCACATTAGAGTGTCAACAAAAATGTGTAACCGCGGCCAGGAAGCGAACCCTGGCCTTCTCCGTGGAAGGCAAGCGCGATAACCCTTAGGCCACGGGCGCGCTTTTTTTCTCTTTATTGCATAAAGCAGAGAACACATTTCAAATTATAGTAAAAATGTTCTGCAAAGCTTTTGCAAGGCATGTTAAAAAGCTTTCATTTTTAATAGCTCTTTGCAAAGGCGTAGCCAAATAAAACCGAACTTCTTTGGTATTGGGGTCGGCGTGACGCACTGCCATGAGCGACCGCACTATACTGCACAGTCCTAGAAGAAAGAACATATCAGAAGGTACAAAATCGTCGTTACTTAAGCTCAAAAAACGTATGCCCGACGGGCTGATACAGAACTCTTTGTTTAACGTACGCTGGAGGACGTCCCCCCAAAAAAAAAACTGCGTCCCAACAGAAAATAAAAACGTGCTTGATGGTCTCGGATTGTTTACACAACCTACAATCCACCGGCCATGGTACACCCACGCCCTTTTCTCTAAGCCAAGCTTTAACTGGGAGAGTATTGCCATGCAATTTGAAAAAAAAAGAAAGTTTTGACAGCGTGTGGTACACACATGCGCTAACACGTTTGAGTACATCGCGACCATCGCTGCAAATGTTACTTCTGTACAGCGGAAAGGAAACCAACTTGACACCAAGTCACGTTTTAGCGTCTTCTTGGTTACCATAGACAAATACTCCAAAGAAAAGCGGGAAGACAAAAAGTGGAAAGCGTCGACACCCTCTTTGTGAGAGCCATACAGTCTTGATGATTCACCGCCGTAGGATGATACAACAAAGGGCAGGAAATGAGGTGACAGTTTTGTTTGAATCAACGCGCGGATGAAAGGGTGGTCTTGATCGCGGAGAAAAAAGAAACGTGACACCAACTGTCGTACAAACAAATGCGATAATCCCAATCCGCCATTACTGACACGATGAAACAGATTGTCGCGCCTCATGGGCTCCCAAGACGAGTTCCAGATGTATGTAGCAAAAACGCGGTGAAACGTTTGCACGTTCATGCGGGCACAATGAATTACTTGCAACACATACCACAACTTGGCAATAAGAAAAACATTGCGAACAGTCGCGAGCACAAAAATGGACAGGTCCCGCCTCTTCCAGTGAGAGGCGCGCCTGCTGAGATCAGTGGCGACACCCGACCAATAGGATTTGTTTTCACAATAGCAGTTTAAAGGCACGCCGAGGTATGCGCACGGTGCCCGGTCTCTGCTGATGCCTTCAAAAACTGAAGGCGTTGTGGCCCAAGACCCATGCCAAAATCCACGGCACTTTTCCCAGTTTACTGCTGCCCCTGTGGCCTCACAAAACCTTTTTACCAACTCCACGACAGCACTAACGCTTCTCTTTTCGCTGAAAAATACTGCTATTTCATCGTCATAGCTCATTATCTTAATCTCAACGTACCCCCAACCGGTAACCACGACAAACCTCGTTGCCTAAAAGACTTAAGCAGAACAGTTCTAAATACAGAATAAAAAACAAAGGTGACAGAGGGCACCCTTGCCTGACTGATGACCGGACATTAATTTCTTCGGTCAACTCTTTGTCGACGATAAGCTTTGTGGTACAACCCCTATATGCCATTTTGGACCCTCCAAAATGACTGTGCCAACATTGGCGCTCTCCAACACTTTAAAAAGAACGTCGTGTTTAATGCGGTCGAATGCCTTGTCAAGGTCTATTTAGAGCATAGCGACTTGATCTATGCCATTGACGCATGCCTCCAAAACACTACGCGCAACGTAAACATTTGTTGCTATAGACCGCCCTTGAATCCCACAAGTGTGGTGCTCGCCTATAATCTGGCAGGCGATGCTCTGAAAAAGGCGCGCCAAAATATTTTGCACTATATAATCGACGTTGCACAGCGTTATCGGTCGATAACCTGTGACGTTTCTAAGCTTGTCAGCATCGTCACCTTTGGGAATTAAAACAGTATACGTTCGAGAAAACGACGGTGGCAACCTTTTACGCTCGTACGCTTCGGAAATTACACATATCAAAACACTAGCCACCACGTTCGTAAACGTTTTGTAAAACTCCTCCCCCCCCCCCCAGCCCGTCTGGCCCCGGCATTTTTGCGCTCAGCAAGTCTTCAATCGCCTTCTCCACCTCCTGCAGCGAAATAGGTTGTTCGAGCCTTTCCTGCTCCTCTGCATCTAAATGAGGTAGGGCCTTAAGGAGGCCCGCAAACATAGGATCTCTCCTCCCGTTGGCTTGGCTCTCAAAATATTCCTATAATGGTCCCCAAAAGCTTTCCGAATATGGTTCGGGCTCGTGCTACTTACACCCTGGTACTCGATATCGCCGATTTCATTGCGGAGTGCGTAGCGTTTTTCCTCCACTAAGGCTCGTTTTGTAGGTTGCTCTCCCATTGAGTATTTTTCTGACCAAGCACGACCTATGGCACCCCTGTACCGCTCGCAATGCAACTCGTCTATTTGTGCTCTAACGCTTTCTATGTCTTTAAAACCTACGCCAGGCCTTTCCCACTCCGCCCTCAAAAGCACTAGCAAATTCCCGCTCATCTCACGCTCCCTGCTGCGCGGCGCAAACGCCAATACGGCATATCTCTCAATAGCGATCAGCTTAATTTCCTGCTTGGCGAGTTCCCACGCCTATAAAATGTCGTTCTCCCTTCCTTCAAAAACGTTGCTGAAAGGTTTACCTGCTGCTTCAAGAAAAGCATCATCCTTCAGGAGCTTTATATTCAACCTTCAAAGCCTCCAGTTAAATTTCTCCTTCAGTTGAGCTCTTTCACCGATTGTTGTTTAAATTAGACAATAATCAGAAGAAAAAAAACACGGGGGTAACGCGGTACTTTGTTAACAACGTGGCCATAGAGGCTTAAACATACACTTTGTCTAACCGAGCATGAGATGAAGCTTGAAAGTTGGTGAAGCGCATCTCGCACGTGTCGTTTTTAACGGTACCAGCGTCTATCAGATCATAATCTTCGAGCAATTCCGTCAGAACTGCTGAACTTCTATCAGCGCGCTGTCAAGACGGTGTTCTGTCTGCTGCTTCGACAACGCAGTCAAAATCACCTAACAAATCAACCGTCCTATCGCAATCTACGAAACGGCGTAAGCCAGGAAAAAACGAAACCCGGCCTTTCACCGTACTGGGGGCATATATGCAAAGAAGCCGCCAGTGAACTGCTGAAGAAGAAACATCGCACAATAAAACGCCGTTCTGTGTCGGTAGTGTGGTGGCGTCAAACTCCGACAAAGTAAAAGACTTTTCAAAAACAAAAAAGCAACCCCCCGAAACACCGACAGCGTGCGTAACACAAACTTCATACGAAAGTAGAAAAGGCTTCAGTGCACTGGCTACCTGCTCCTGCTTAGCCATCTTGGTTTCTTGCAACGCTAATAAATCGGGCCTCTCTTCCATTAGGAAACGTTGTACTTGGTACTGTTTCTTACGCGCGTTAAAGCCTCGAACATTTAGCGTCGCTACCTTGATGGCTGTATGGACAGTACACATAAAGGGTTGCGACATCGCACTTGCCTTGACGATCGTGTGGAAGTTCTTGAACTGGGCTCAGCCGCCTTATAAACTGTCGCCGCGCGGCCGATCGTCCGGGCGGCTGTATGGCACAGCCTTGAAACGGCCCCGCTTGTTCTTCTCAATCCCCAGCCAGGGGTTGGCGTTGAGGGCCATGCTGGGTGACGGGGGCGTGTCCTCGACGTCGCGCTTGGGGGAGTCGGTCGCCTCGTTCATGAAGACAACGCTTCCGGGGGGCCCTTCTCAGACATCGGGGGATCGGCAGCGGGCGAGACAGTGCCAACCGCGGGCGGCGTCATCACAAGGGAAAGGATATCGGAACCTTGTTCTGGACCGCCCAGAGCCGACTCGTCGTCGTCGTCTGCCACGGAGACTTGCGCGGGACCACCGTCTCCGGCGGGGTTTTCCTGTGGTTGCGTGGTCGGTTTGGCGTCTTGCTCCAGACCCTCAAGATCCAGGTCGGCCTCGTTGACCTCCATGGTTTGCGGTGGAAGGTCCTCTTTCGCGTCTCCACCAGTGACGCGGGCGTATGTCCTAGCGCCGTCTTCCCTGTCGTGACCAAAACGGAAGCAGACCAAGCACTTCGGCACTCGACAGACGCGCCTGATGTGCCCGGCGCGCTTGCAACGCACGCAGACCGGTGCTTGCCCCGGGATGACGATGAGGACGTTCCCTCCCTGGAGCCTCAGTTGGTAAGGCATGCCGTCGGGCGTGACGCCACTCTTGAGGGTCTTGCGCACGATGCGCGTCGTCATCTCGATGGCCTCAGAAACCTCAACACGCCAATTCTCGCGGGACACTTCTAAGATTTTGCCATACGGCTCAGACAGTTTGCTCACCGCGTCGTCGTGGACGTAGAAGGGGACCCAGTGTACGCGAAGGCGAACCTCGGTGGAGCAGGGGTCAATGACGACGCACCGTAGGTTCTTCATGTTGAGCTCCTTCGCGCTCACCAGTCGCTCCTTGGCTTCGGGCGTCCCAAGCGTGGCCAGCCATACATGGTTCATCTGATATGCGCCCAGCGAGGCGATATCAGATAAAACAGCGATACGCCTGAGTTCCTGGCGAAACTCTTCGATCCGATATGGACGCCCCTTGAGGTCGCAGTGAAGCATGAACGAGTTTAAAACCGTTGACCCAGTAGGTACGGGCGGTAAAACAATCTTATAGTCTTCCGAGGAAGATCCGCCAACATCAGAAAAATTACCACGGCCGGCAAGGGCCGATGTCGCCGCTCCGTCGGAGCTAGTCATCCTAGGACCGTCTCGTGCGAGCGCAGAAGCAGAATCGCAGGCCACGGGCGGGCTGCCTTCTTGGTCGGCTGCGCGTGAGGCAATATTACTATGACTTTCGTGGCACCCGGAAATACAGGACATATATACGCCCAAACTGTAAATGACCCAATACTTTTGTTTCTATGCTGATGAATAAGATATTGGTTTTACTTTGTGCTTTTGAAATATTACCTGATATTGGTAATCCTCGTATTGAAGCTTGCACATGGACCTCGATTTCAGAAATGGAGAAAAAAGCACAACCTTAAAAGTTCAATACGATGAAAAGTCGCATTAAAAAACGCAACAACGGAGGGTTTTAAACTGAATCTGTGAAAGAAACAGTAGGAAAGCTTACGCGGTGCGAGCTGCAGACATGTCACACTGACACATTTCTAAACCTTCAACCACATAATGTAAAATAATAAATATGTAATCGTTAAAAAGAACAACGTTATATTATATGAGACAAACATATGAGATAGCCCCCAAATTAAAGACGTGTGTTCAATATTGTAAACACCCCACTTCGTCCAAAGCATGTTACGGTTCACATACCGTACAAATACATCATAACGGGGTTTATTCTTTGCACTTGTAGATAACTGTAAATTCTGCTTTTCTGCGCGAATTACTTATTCCTACTTTTTTGGATATAATGCTATGAAACATAAGTACCGTAATCGGACACGCTAAGACGCCCAGACAACACCGAAAAATTAAGAGTGTACTGAAGGTTATCAGTGAGTATGTTATGTACAATTCGCAGTCATTAGTTTCATTCCCACAAGCCTTTTACTTTGGCGAAGTTTACTCATACCTATTGTCGAAGGACCCGTCTCCGACAGACATTAGCATTTTTTTGTTAGGACAATATGCCAAACTTCTTGAGTCAGCTGTGCCATGAAGGATGACCCGCGATCTGTGATCAGCACTTCAGGTGCGCCGGGTCGAAGGAGAATAGACTCGACGAAAAACTTGGCGACTTCTACCGCTGTTCCCGATGGCAGGGCTTTCGTCTCAGCGTATCGTGTAAGATAATCGGTCGCGACGATAATCCACCGATTTCCTTGCGTCGATGTTGGGAAAGGCCCAAGTAAATCCATTCCGACCTGCTGGAAGGGCGTAGTCGGGGCAGGTATCGGCTGCAGGAGTCCTGCTGGCTTCGTAGGAGGCCTCTTACGTCGTTGGCACTCATGGCACGACCGTGTGTACAGGTGGACTGTTTTCGGGAGTCTCGGCCAGTAGTACTTGTCACGAATCCGGGCGAGCGTCCTGCTTTAGCCAAGGTGTCCAGCCGTCGGGTCGTCATGGCATACTTAAAACATTTCTTCTCGCAGGCTGGCCGGAACAATCAGCAGCCACGCAGGGTTGCTCGTTCCGAAGTTCTTCTTGAAGAGCACGCCTCGCCGCAGAACGAAGCTTGACAAGTCTCGGGCCAAGACTCGCGGAACTGAACTTCCTTGACCTTCGAGGTGGTCGATCACGGCGCGAAGTTCGGGGTCGTCTTTTTGAAGTGCCCCCATGTCGGTGTTTGTAATTGCTCCGAGAAAACGGGCGTCATCGTCGTGGTCTGTGCTGTCGGGAGGAGATTCAACTGGGGCCCTAGACAAACAATCGGCGTCATTATGCTTGCGACCAGACTTGTGCACAATGGTCACATCGAATTCTTGCAGTCAAAGGCTCCAGTGAGCAAGGCGTCCTGACGGGTCCTTGATGCTGGCGAGCCAACAGAGAGCGTGGTGGTCCGTGACAACGCGGAACGGGATCCCGTACAGGTACGGGCGGAACTTGGTTAACGCCCAGACGACAGCGAGACATTCCTTGTCGGTTGTTGAGTAATTTTTCTCTGCCTTGGACAGTGCCCGGCTTGCGTAAGCCATCACCCTCTCTGCTCCGTCTTGTCTTTAGACGAGCACCGCACCTAGCCCGGCGTTGCTGGCGTCCGTGTGAACTTCCGTTTCCGCTGATAGATCGAAGTGTCTGATGATAGGGGGCGACTGGAGTCTTTCCTTTAGTTCGTTGAACGCTTGTTCTTGCTCCTCCCCCTCTGGAACTCCACGTTCTCCATCGTCTGATGTGTGAGCGGTGCAGAAATCTTGGAAAAATTGCGAACGAAACGTCTGTAGTAAGCGGACAGACCAAGAAATCTTCGTACGGCTTTCTTGTCTCATGGCTTCGGAATTTCGGCAATAGCGGATGTCTTTTCAAGGCCAGGGCTTACACCCTGAGCACTAACGACATGGCCCAGGAATTTGAGCTTGCCGTGAGCGAACCGACATTTTGATGGCGATAGTGTCAGTTTTTCATTCCGGATAGCCTGCAGCACGGCTCGCAGACGTCTGAGGTGCTCGTTGAAGTCGCTTGCGAAAACCACGGCGTCGTCGAGGTCGACGAGACAGCTTTGCCATTTCAAGCCAGAAAGGACGGTGTCCATTAAGCGCTGGAAGGTCGCCGGTGTTGTGCACAGTCTGAGCAGCATCACTTTAAATTCTTACAGTCCGTCCGGCGTGACGAAGGCAGTCTTCTCAGAATCCCTTTCGTCTACCGCGATCTGCACGTACCCACTCTGCAGGTCCATCGACGAAAAGTATCGAGTGTGCCGCAGCCAGTCCAGGATGTCGTGTATGCGTGGCAGCGGGTAGACGTCCTTTCTTGTTACGGCGTTCAGTCTACGATAGTCCACGCAGAACGAAATAGTCGAGTCTTTCTTCTTCACCAGGAATACCGGTGAAGCCTACGGATTGTTTGTGGGTTGGATAATGTCGTCGTCGAGCATTTTTTGAACCTGCTTCGGGATGACTTCATTCTCTTTCAGAAGGACACGGTACGTCGACCGATGATCAAGAAGCGCGTCGTAATCAGTAACAATTTGATGTTTCGTAGTCGTCATTTGGCGTGCCTTTGACGACGTAGAGAAGCCCTCATTGATTTCGGCGAGAAGGTCACTGAGTTGTCGTCGTTGGGGTGTAGGCAGGTTAGGATCAATGTTGTGGCCACTAAGAGAGGTCTGATATTCCTGCGATTGCGGCTGAGTCCGGGAGTTCCTCGGTGTGCCCCACGGCGGTGCCTTTCGGAAGGTGCTGAGTCCCCTGTTGGAAGTTCGTTACGAGTGCAACAGTGTGTCCGTCTTGAAGCTCCGCGATGCCTCTTGCGACGCCGATCCCTCTTCCTAGGAGCAGTTGGATGCTACCTTCCAGCAAAGCCTCTTCGCAGATGCCTTTTTCGGTCCCGACAAGCATAAGTACGCTCGAGCACGGTCGCAGGGTCACGTAGTCGGAGAGTGCGCTCACTGTAGCTGACGTGGCTGCCGTGGTTTTCTGATCCTCGGGTATTACAACAGGTTTGCGCAGCCTCAACTCGTTGGCTTCCAGGTCGATGACGGCGCCGTATTCGCACAATATGCCCATACCGAGTATAACGTATCTCGTACAGTCTCGTAGAACGACGAACTTTACCGGACACGTCTCGCTGAGAATCTCGACGCGAGAAGTGCATCTTCCGACTGGCGTTATAAGATGTCCCCCGGCGGTCCGTATCTGTGGGCCATCCCACGGCGTCGTCATTTTCCGAATTCGTTGGGAAAGCCTCCCACTCATGGACGAAGTAGTCTGCCCCGGTGTCGACAAGAGCCGACGTGCCGCGGCCGTCGATAACGACGTTAGGTTATTAATTACCATTGCAGGAGCGTCGTTTCAGTCTTTGGTAGTGTTCGAGTGGGGGCCCTCCGACGTTCGTGGTGGATCTTCGCGTCGGTCGTATTCGGCAACTTCACCTCCAAGGGTTGCAGCGTCTAGTTTCCCCGGCGAGGAGCGAGGGGCAACAGGCTTTCACGTCGGGGTCAGTGCCTCGGCGAGGCTGGACGTCTTGGCGACGGCGACCGGGACTCTCGGCGGGACGCAGGCTCGGAGGACTGAGGTCGTCGCAGGTAGTCGTCGATCTCCCGAGGGCGTTCACTATTATGGGGCCGTGGGTCGTTCGGGTGGAACCCGCGTAGCCCGAGTCGTTGGTTGGGCTTCGGCGGTATGTGTGGTCTGCTTCCCCGTAGTGGAAGCACAGAGGGCGTTGGTCGGGCGTTTGACACACGTCGGTCTTCCGGGGTGCGCGGGGCTCCTGGCAGGCGTACTGGACCTGGTCGTCATGGCGTTGGTCGTGTTACGGCGCAGCAGACTGACGTCGGAGCGGAGCGACATAGGTGCGAGGAGGAGGCGGTGGTCGTCGGGACACTGCGGCGTAAGTAAGCGTGGGTTCCTCCGGGGCTGCCATGACGACGGGTGCCTCTGGTTGAAAGGCTCTCTGGACTTCCTCGTGGACTGCTTTGGCTATTGACAGCGAAGCCGGCTAGTCGGCAGCAGGCAGGAGCCTCCTGAGCTCTTCTCGGACGACGTCGCCAATGATCTCGCGAATTCCAATCAGGCTGGAACCGTGGTCGAATCCTGAAGGCGAGGCGGCAGCTCCGCCGGGATGCCACTGGTTGTGGGTTGCCCTTGCAAGGACGGCATGCTTCCTGTTCCGTCGCCTCGGTGATGAATTCTTGGACGGTCCT
>JABSTQ010005085.1:0-22609 GCA_013358835.2 Ixodes persulcatus
TCTTGGGACGTGGGAGCAGCTGGCGAACCCCCTCCGCGAAGAGAGGGAGCACGCTGCCCCTGGGTAGGCTTTGGGGTCCTGAGGGCGGCAGCCAGGTCTTCGAGCAAGACCTGGGTCGCCCTCGACTCCATACGTGGTGCAGGACCCCGGCGCGCCACGTCGGCATACGAGCCTTGTGCAAGGAATGACCAGCGTTTCTTCGCCTCAAGGTATGTAATGTTTTCTTTAGCCTTCAAACTCAAGATCTCCTTCTCCTGCTTCCATAGGGGACAATCACGGGAGTACGCTGCATGGGTGCCCTTGCAGTTGGAGCAACACACAGTGTTTTCACAGATGTCTGCAACATGTTCGTTGCTGCCACACTTGGCGCAGATCTCTCTTCCACGGCAGCTCCTAGACCCATGCCCAAACCGCTGGCACCTGAAACACCTTTGGAGGTTCGGCACATACGGACGGACACGGCAGTTCAGATAGCCTGCCTTCACTGTTGCTGGAAGACTATGCCGTTCAAAAGAAAGAATAAGATGTTTTGAGGGGATCTCCTGACCCTCGCGTCGAAGTATAATTCGCTTTACTGCAGTGACACCCGAGTTTTGTAGGCCTTCAAGGATCTCATCCTCGCTTACACCTAGGAGGTCTTCTTCGGAGATGACACCACGCACAGTGTTCAACGTCCTGTGCGGCGTTACCGTGACGGAGGTATCGACGATGCTTTTCATCTTTTGAATGGCCACACTTTGCGCTTGCGTGGTGACCTCAACAAGAAGGTCCCCAGAATGCAGCTTTTTTGCTTGGTAGGAGTGTCCGATCAAGTGCTCAAGAACTTTGGCAACAATGAAAGGAGACAGCTTGGCGGCAGGGCGTTGGTCGTCTTCAGAGTGAATTACAAAAAACTTTACAAAGTGTTCTGTTTCTGATGCTTTGGCGATGACTTGTTCCGGACAGGGCCGTTTGGATGCCTGCCTGGAACCGGGTTTAGAGAGAGAGGGAGCCATAAGAGGCGGAAAGTGTTCAGAACCTGTGGTGTGCCGCCCACCACGGAGCCCAACAAGGGAATAGTTAACGGACCATAACAAAAAGGGCTTTGCTGGAACCGTTACACTATTAGCACTGCCCAGGTACTATAACCAAGTGTGGTTCTGGACAAGGGGTCTGTCGCCACCCAAGGTTAGCCCTTGCCGCCAAAAGAGTTGAAAAGGAAAGAAGAGAAATGAGAAGAGTGAAAAGAAGGAGAAGACAAAGGTAAAAGAAGGGAGGGGATAGTAGAAGTGGCGACTGACTGAATCATCCTGGTCGGGCCAAGCCAGGACACCCGTCTACGGGAAGCGGGGGCCGAAGTGGTGTATTGCCTCACCCGGGGGGCCCCGAAGGGTCCAAACCTACCCCGGGTTCGGCTCAACCACCAGGATGCCCTTTTCCCCGGACACGGGAAAGCCACGCACAGCCAGACGTGGGTGGGTCTTAGCCACTTTTTACTCAGGGTCTGTGGTGTCGCAAGGTGGCTGGGGTCCGTGGTGACGCTACTCACCAAGCACCTAGCACCTAAGGTGCAGGCGCCCCCTGCGGGGCTCAGGGTCCGTGGAGACGCCACTCTCCAAACACCTGCTTTCACAGGTGCCCCCTGCGGGGGAGTTTAGGCTAAAAAGACCCCAGTCCGCTTTTTCCAGTTTCCAACGTGGACTGCGTTTCATGAGGCTTGGAATAGAAACCTGACTCTCCAGAACGACTGGAAAGTGGTCGCTCCCAAAGGGGTTATTTAAAACTTTCCAAGTAAATGTAGAAAACAATGAGGGGGATGAAATTGAAAGGTCAATAGATGTAAATGAGTTGTGAGCAGCGCTAAAAAAGGTTGGCTCTCTCGTATTCATAAGGCACAGCCCAGAAGATAATAAAAATCGCTCAATTACCCCACCACGCGAGTCCTGACGGGCGCTACCCCACAGGGGGTGGTGAGCATTAAATCTCCTAACAGTAAAAATGGATGAGGAAGCTGTGTAACCAGCCGTTGAAGATCATGAAGATGCAGTGACGTGTTAGGTGGAATATAAATAGAAACGATAGTAATAAGGCGGTCCAAAAGAAGTCGTACAGCCACAGCTTCAAGAGGCGTAGCCAGAGGAACGTGAGAGCAGGCGACTCCATTCTGGACAACCACAGCTACTCCACCGGATGAATTAGATGCAGGGCGATCTTTTCTAAAAACTTGATGGCGGCGCAATACTGACTTATGATGATCATTGAGGTGTGTCTCTTGTAAAGAGAGAGCAATGGGACGTAAATTGTCCATAAAAAAATTAACTTCATCAATATTACGTAAAAGACCGCGGCAGTTCCACTGCATAAAATGAAATTTCGTCATAGCAAAAAAAAAAAAAAAAAGTTAAAATTGTAAGACTAGAAGGGAGTACATAAAAACTTACAAATCTGCCGCTCATGGCAACATTAGATCAACATCACTTTGGGGGGATGACAGGTTTTTTGTTCTTCTGTTTACTCTTAGGAGTCTGCCAGTCCATGTCGTCTTGGTCAGACGCATGAATGGAGACTTCCGTGCCCTCATCCATTGCCTCTACTTCTTGAGGTGGGGCCTTTGCTGCAGGTTTGGGTAGGCTCGGAGAATGGGGCGAAAGGCCCCGTCCACGACCAGACCCAGCCAAAGAGGCGGAGGAGGTGCTGGGCAGGGCATCGCCCAAGCTCACCCGTTCCTTCCCCTTAGGCGCTGCAGGAGCGACACGAGAGCCATGCCGCTCCTTGGATGATGCTCTATCCAGGGAGTGTGGGCGAGAGTGTCGACCCTTCTCCCTGGAAGGAGATTGCGAAGGAGGGACGGTTGCCGTAGCCGCCGGCCCATTCTGAGCTTGGGAAGCAGCCTGCATACCCTCTACATAAGAGGGCTGAGGCTGTTTTCCCGCAGGAGCGCGAGTGTTTGCGCTCTGGTCGGGAGGGTCAGCAGACCCACCAGCCGAGATTGCACGCCCTGGAAGCCGAATCTTCAGCTGGGGCGTGGGGGACTGCCGTGGCTTCCCATAATCCAGAAAGGACGTCTGGGTTGCCACTGCAACCTTCAGTGGTGCAGGTCCCCGCTGCACCACCTGCGCATAGCCACCCTTGCGCAAGAACGCAAAGCGACGGCGCGCTTCCGGGTAGGAGAGGTTTTCTTTGACCTTTAAGTTAAGTACTTCTTTCTCTTCTTTCCATGTTTTGCACGATCTAGAATACGCGGGGTGTGGATCACTGCAGTTTACACAATGGGCTTCATTAGAGCAAGAATCTGCAGAGTGGTCATTATTCCCACACTTGGCACAAGTGGCCTTACCACGGCAGGTCTGAGAGCCGTGGCCAAACCTCTGGCAGTTGAAACATCTCCGAGGGTTTGGAACATAGGGCCGAACCCTGCAGCGCAGATACCCAGCCTTTACCGCATCAGGAAGTGTGGTAGATTGGAAGGTTAAAACTATGTGCTTGGTTTTACGTTCTTGGCCATCACGACGCAAAGAGATGCGTCTTGCAGCAATAACTCCTTGATCAGAAAGTCCCTCAACTATTTCAGTGTCAGTGGTCTCAAGAAGGTCATCCTCGGAGATAACTCCTTGGATGGAGTTCAAGGTACGGTGAGGTGTGACCGTTACTTCATGATCAGCTACTGACCTCAACGCAAGGAGAGCAGCACTCTGCTCGCTTGATTCGATTTCGACGAGTAGGTCACCTGATGGCATTTTCTTGGCTTTAAATTCCTTTCCGACAATAGCTTCGAGTGTTTTTGCGACTAGGAATGGAGATAATTTCGACAGCGGTTTCTCACTTTCAGAGTGAAGAACCAAAAACTTGAGGAATCTGGCAGGTGTAGGTGATGTCTTCTTTGTAGCTTGGACTTCGGTGCGGACCCTTTTTAGGGGCCGATCGAGGGAGGTTTTAGTGCGGGAACCCATAAAGATGGGAAGGAAAATTCAGTGCCCGGGTGCACCGCCCACCACGGAGCCCAACAAGGGGGTAGGTAATGTGCCATAGCAAGAAGGGCTTGGCTGACACAATTACACTACCAGTGCTGCCCGGGCACTATACCCTAGTGTGGTTGCAGGGAAAGGTCCTGTTTCCACTCAAGGTTGGCCCTTGCCGCCTAAAGAGGTGAAAAAGGAAGGAAGAGAGTGCAGGAGAAAAGAGAAAGAGGTGGGAAGAAAAGTGAAAGAAGGAAGAATAGGGTAGAAGAGGCGACTGACTGAATCATCCTGGTCGGGCCAAGCCAGGACACCCGTCTACGAGAAGCAGGGGCCGAAGCGGTGTATTGCCTCGCCCGGGGGGCCCCGAAGGGTCCAAACACACCCCGGGCTCAGCTCAACCACCAGGGTCCCCTTTTCCCCGGACACGGGTTAAGCCACGCACAGCCAGGCGTGGGTGGGCGAACCCACATGGCTCGGGGTTCGTAGTGACGCCACTCACCAAGCACCTACCAAGGCAGGTGCCCCCTGCGTGCGGGTATGGTGGCCCACGTAGCTGGGGTCCGTGGAGGCGCCACTCTGCAAACACCTGCTTTCACAGGTGCCCCCTGCGGGGTCATATCAGAGTTCTTATTTCGCTAACTTCTTCTAGGATTCGTACTTAGGTCACTGAAGTGCCGATATGCCACAGAAAAATATTAAGAGTTAATTTAGCCCACCTGGGGATGTCTAACATACAATCCAAAGGTTGCTTTTATGGTGCGGACACTTGATAGGCACTCCTTCAAGAGCAGTCATTGTGGCCTTCGAGGAAACCCAAACCTTCGAGGAGGCAACAAAGGGACCTTATCTGTGGGAGCTCTTTGTCACTCACTCAGTTATACCCGTAGCTTCTGCAGGGTAACTGATGAACGAGGACTGTAGACAGAAACTTACACCAAAGATAAAGCTTGTTTATGTATAATTTTTGTGCCCTTCAGTCAGGTACATGGCCAGGATTTTGCTTCAGGGAAGCCTGCCCCTGGCAAAACTTGATAGATGGGGGAGGGGGGAGAGGAGGTCCCAGCAAAACCGAGGATTGTGGGGGGGGGGGGGCGGTCACGTGCCTGCCTTAAGTACTATCGGGGAAAAATGGAATATGAACAAAGGAGCACGTGGCTGCCGGTACAGGCTGCGCCACCTGGAAGTAAGCGTCGGGGCGAGGGTGTGTGGCCTACCCCGATGTGTATGCGCCCCTCGCTCGGCGCGTCCCCAAGCTTCGGCATCGCACCTCTTGGTGCGCTGAAAGCTATCACCGTTATCATTGCTCGCTCGACGCATGCGGCGCAAGGAAGCTCGCTGCTTGTAGCAGCTTGCGTGCGCGCAGGCTGAGCGCACTCGCAGCGTTTCCTCCTTTCCGCTTGCGCAGCTCCCTCGTGCCGCAGGCGTCGAGCGAGCAAGATAGCGCTCGGAGCTTTCAGCGCAGCAAGAGGCGCAATGTTTGAAGCTTGGGAATCGCCGAGCGAGGGGCGTACACACATCGGGGCAGGCCACACACCCTCGCCCCAGGCTCACCTCCAGGCGGCGCGGCCTGTACCGAGAGCCACGTGCTCCTCTGTTCGTATTTCATTTTTCCCCGATAGTACATATTTCACTATAATGTTCCAGCTTCTTAAATCGCCAACCGACCTCTTCACACTAGTCCACACCGACCTCGCACACCGACCTCTTCGCTAGTACAGCTTCTGTGGTTAGTCCATGCTAATGTGAGAGGAAGAATAGCTAGCTGCATAAACACACTTCGTGAAACAGAACAAAAGAACGGGAATACAGCTGTCATGCCGTGCAGCGATTCCCGACACCACTCTTTCTTTATAGACCGACAGGAAAATAGATGGGTTGTCGCTAGGGTGACCTTGTTCGTTCCCCTTCTTATTGCCCACGAAATGCTTACTGCAATATTTACAATTCCCTGTGGGAGCCCAGGCGGTTCCATCGCCGATAAAAATGAAAAACAAGTTATAAAAATTGCTTGCTGTATAAAGCAGAGCGCGAACTACGATTCGAAGAACACCACTCACTTGCATCGACGCACAAATCTTATCCAAGTCGCTCGGCGCTCAATCTCATACGGCTTTGATGGAAAGCCGTAAAACTTAGTATCAGCCGAGTTTGTATAACTACTGGTACATCCAACCACATAGCACTTATTCTTGCTTTTCGAAACGTGAACAGGTCTCGAAACTCACGATTTGTAGCCCACAGAAATGCCGCTTCAACGCGGCGACTCGGGTAGCCTCCCCGATCGAAACGGCCCGTTTGGCACGAGGGGCGCCCTGGTCGGGGCTTGAGTTATGTTTACACCGTTCCTATAGTGACAGGCATCGATAGTTTTCATAGTGTGGCCACTGGGGTGGGGGTGGAGGGGGGGGGGATGACGTCTCCAGAAAAGGACGCTTTTTTCCGTGAAGCAGGAGAAAGTGCTAAGAATAAAGTAGATGGTGCAAACTTTATCTTTATTCAGATACAAAGATGGATTGCAGAATTGTACGTTGTAAGAACGGCAGTGTAATATAACAAGGACTTTTTATGGTTAAACCAACAGCACATTGACAATTCGTCTTTCACAGCGTATCTTCTGCTTTACTCAACAATGCACAGGTTCGGAAGGTTAGAAGAAGAGACAAGGAGAAGGCAACACATGCCAAAAGTTCAAAAACTGAACTGGTGGAGCATTGTTGGACGAGTGGTCACACTTTTGACCTGGCGAACGCTGTGACCTTGGCACGTGGAGGACGGTGGGGCACCAGAAGATGACTGGAACCATGGTGTATTCCTATAGGCCGCCGCCATGTTGCTGATGCTGATGCGGCTGGTGCGACTCTCGCGCCCTATCAGCCAGAAATTTTCTGCCACTCTCTTGGACTGTGAATACCCGCTCAGCGCGGTTCTCTAAATACGTTTTTGCGGTTTTGCATTCGACGTTTTCTAGCCCCTCTTGAAAGTTTACACTTAATTTTTTTTTATGCGTGCTGCGTACCCTTTTTGTGTTATCGTCCATTGAGAAATAAGGCTGGTAGGTGCCTGCCATTCAAGCTTTTCTGCTCGACATTCACGGGAAACGAAAAAGGTGAAGGACATCGAACGGCCCTCGACGCGATTTTGCGAACATTGTTCTCCCCCCTGCAAGAGATAATCCACGTAGAATCCTCAGTCATCTCCAAAAATAGTTGTCCGGGTTGGGGAGGGAAACGGGTCAGTCGCGTTCGTTCTTTTGCCTTGGTGCTGTTGTGAAAAAAGGAAGCTCTCCCCAAAACGTGCCCCAAAACGAAATCATCTTGGATTCCGTCTGATCATCAAGATGTGACTGTCGTCGACTGTGTTATTTGAGATCTTTCCCAAATAAATTCTTCGATAACGCTGCATTGTGTGGTACGTACAATATATTGTTCCAATGTTAACACTTTTTAAATTGTATGTCCGTGTCCTGTCAATCGGTAAACACGCTATTTGCAAGCATGAAAAATGCATGCCTTTCGGCTCTCTTCTGTTGTAATTTATTTTTGACAGCTAAGCGCTCTGTCGTTTCACATGCGGCGGATCGCGCGGCGCCGTCAAAACTTATCGTAAAAAAAAAACACAAATAACTAGAAGTATACATTCCAGTCGCATTCCTTCTGTTGCGCGCGGACCCAACAAAAATAGTTTATAGGTTTTTTATTGCTTTTTTTTTTTTCAAATGTGGTACAATGCTTTTTCAGTGACCTCGGGAAAATGCATGCACCAGGACACACAAAATAAAGCGGAAAAAGACGAGAATTTAGCCGCCAGTAGTGTTTGAAACTGCACCTATCGAAATCACAGTCCACTCGGTTAGGGTTAGCAAGGACGCCGGTGAGAATCTAGCCTCAAACCCAGTGACTGGGCTCGAAATCGGTTTGCTGCCCCTGGGGTCGAGTGTTTCTTGGAAAGGTGTATACACCGACACCCTGAAATAACTTAGAGCCATCATTTAACTTCACATCGACTACGGACGAAAAAGAAGTTGAAACGAGGGCAGTAATGATCAACGTTACTGGAGCTTGCTTCAGTAACGTTGGTAATGATGGCGTCCCCCGTATGCCATCGACGAGGAAGAAGTCGTCGGAACCAACTCTTCAGATTAAGAGAAGAACAAAAAAAGCGTTTGGTTGCTGGTAGCTACTAGTCGGGTTGTTCCTAAGCTGCGCTCATGATGTCTCCCGCATGGGAGACGAAATGTCTACTCACAAATTGTTGAGACTGTTATATAGGTTGGAGGTATTTGCTTTGTAATTCGCAATTTTATTCTCAGAGCACCGCAGCCATTGGTGAGTCGTGAACGTGTGAACTGCGAGCGTTGTAGTGCTTTCCAGCTATATCCTGCTGACCCATTGTGTATGTAGCATAGATAGTTATCTACTGAAAACGGCTTTTGCTTCCCTTGTAGATTATCTTTAGTCCTTAAGGGAATACAGAAAAAAAAACTCCCCTCTCTAGTTCCTTATCAGGAAGATATCCGGGGTATCAGACCTAAATAAGTTAGAAATTTGAAAAAGGTGAATTAGAGACTCATGTCCCACGCTGCACGGTCCAGCTACGCTCCCCTCGGCGCCTTCTGTCTGGTCGCTTCGGTCTGGTATCCTCGAGCCGTGACTCTATCCTCTGCTTCCATGTCCCATAACTTTGGAGTGCCCTTGTATGTGTCATCGAGTCGCCGCTCGATGTGGCCCGTCATCCACTGCTAGAGTCAGCGATGGGAAAATGTTGTCTTTGAGTTTTCCTTCAAAACAAGCAATCCCACAAATCCTGAGGTAAATTACTACCGGTGCACTAGCTCCCATAAACTCAGCAAAAAGAAAGAAGCAACGGAAAGATGTCCCATCGAGCACATAACCCTTGAGGATGGCATCATGATCATAGACCTGGACTACCCTGCCACGCCGCACAGCCGCCACACAGAAACTAACGTGCCTGTGGCGAAGGTAGTGGCAAATCGATTTATGGTGTAAGTCCGAACAGAAATCCGAGAGTCGCAAGCGCTTGCGGGAGTCCTTAAACTACGCCATCTCAACAGTTGAAGAGAGGTTCGCTGATTACAGCATTCACGTTCAGGAAGACGTCAGGTCCGAACTGGTCAGAGGCTACGGCTTTGCGCAAAACGCCGCGCTCTGTCAAGGAACCGCCAGTACTGTGAACGGAAAGGAAACGCCATCGATAACATTTTCCCCCGAGCTGCAGGTTACAAAAGACCTGAGCCTCTTCCTGCAGCTGGAAAAGAATACTGGAGGCCGGAGGATGCTGGTGGTTTTTTGCCGAGAAAGACCTGGACGCCCTCTACAATGTCGAGTGTGTGCTCAGTGAAGGAAACTTGTACAACCTCAAGGAGTCCCATAACCCGGGTCAACTGCATACGCTTCCTGCGGTGGTGAACGACGAAGCACAACCGGTGGTGTACGCGTTCATGCAGACATCAGACGTACACCCGTACGAAACCCTAACACGCGGCCCAGACGTCACGCAGCTGCGGTGGCACTGTCGACGGCACTGCGCATGCGCAGACGCTTCGCTTCACGCGAATTCGGTTTCTGCGCACGCGCAGTGCCCACACCTGGTGTGGGCAAACGCGGGTTTGTTTGCAAACAGCGTGTCGGTCTATAGGTCTAACGCAGAACGTCTTGGGGACTGCTTCCGGCACCCCAGATGTTAGCCCCTTTTCTTGTTTTTGTTTTGTATTGCACAGGGAGGGGGGGGGTATTAAATATTTGTATTTTTGCACTTTTTTTTCTTAGCTGCGGTACGAGAGCACAAATAAGGTTATATCACTTGCAACCCAGCTTAACATTCAAAGTACCGATAATCAAAGCTATCATAGAATAGACTGCTGCACCGCGAGTGCCAGCTATGCGAATGAACATTACTGTATGCAAAACTTTTTGGCAAGCGTCTTGCGAGAGCACGAGTATCTTTTAGTTGAGCCTAATTACTTAGCTATATATGACGGATAAGCCACCTTTTTAAATTTTGAGTTAAGGTACATGGTTTCAATCGGGAAGTTGTAGAGCGCCTTGGGGAACAGTCGATTCACGAGTTTGCGATGCGTTATACTTTACGCGAATTTTTTCTAGGCTTTAAGGAAATAAATGGGTAGGTAAAAAAATACAAAGTAAAAACACGCCCCTGAACGGGACAAGGACAGCCATGTATCATCGCATCAACAAACTCGTACATCTAGCAGAAGGATCAGACGAAGAGGTAACACAGCGATTAGCTGACAGATACCTCTGGACCGATCTCCCAGAAGACCAACCTGAATACGAAGGTGAGCCGAATGAAGAACTAGATAGACAAATTACCGCGGAAGAACTCTGAGCCAAGTTAACACTCATGAAAAAGACGGCAGCTCCCGGCCCCGACTCTATTACCACCCAACACCTGTTCAACCTGGACGAGGATACGATCGGCCAACTCGTGGAGCACTTTAACCGGGAATACTGGGACCTGGGGGTCACACCACAAATCTTGAAAAAAGCCGAAGTCAGATTTATCCCGAAGCATAACAAGGAACTCAAGCTAGAAAATCTCAGGCCGATCTCGCTTACCTCGTGTCTAGGAAAACTCTTTGAAAGGGTAATAAACACGAGGCTCACCAAATTTATTGAAAAGAACTCGCAACTGGCAAACACAAAATTTGGATTTCGGCCACACATGTCCACCCAAGAGATAACGACCTCCTGGAGGAGCCAACCAAGGCCAAGACTAGGTGCATTCTCGCTCTCGACCTAAAAGGGGCATTTGAGAATGTTCTACATAGCAGTGTACTCAAGGGGTTAACAGATATTGGATGCAGGCCGAAGACCTAACGATACATCAGAAGTTTTCTTACGGCCAGACAAGCTACCTTATCCCTGGGGAACATCCAATCGAAGCCAAGAACTCTAGGTTCCAGAGGTACACCTCAGGGAGCCGCACTCTCGCCCCTCCTTTTCAACCTGGCTATGAGAGACCTCCCCCCCCTATTGGACAGCATTCCCGGAATCAGTCACGCCATATATGCAGATGATATCAAGGTATGGTGCAGGACAGGGAATGATGCGGAAGTGGAAGAGAGCTTGCCAGAAGCAGGGGTCTGCAATGCGCACCGGAAAAGTCCGAACTTCTAATCTTAAAGAAGACCAGACAGAAAACAAACGAGCGCATTGAAATTGACATCAATGGCGAGTCGGTCCCACGACCCGACTGTATCAAAATTCTGGGACATTACATTCCGCAGGGAAGGGGAAATGGGGCCACACTCAAGAAGCTCGGGGGAACAACTGAGCAAGTGCTCCAGATGATCAGAAGAATAAGAAACAAGCGCCACGGACATGGTGAAAGGGAAGCTTCACGGCTAGTGCGGGCCTTCGTCGTCTCTCGCATCATTTACGGGACGGCGTACCTCCGCCTTACAAAAGGCGGGGTGGAGGAACTGAATGTTCTAATTAGAAAGGCTAATTAGAAAGGCGGGGTGGAGAAAAGGCGGGACGGCCTTGGGTGTCCCAAGCTCTCCATCCTCCTGCAGATTTTTGGAGCTTGGGGTCCACAACACGGTAGAAGAGCTTTGGGAAGCTCAGAAGCTCGCCCAAATGAGGCGATTAAACAAAACAGAAAATGGCAAGTGGCTCTTGGCGCAGTTAGGCCTCACCATCCCTGGCGGGAAACCAGAGCCCCTAGAAGATCTCACCTCGGACATGAGGGAGAAAATCAGCGTCAGTCCAATACCTAGACACATGCACCTCGTACATAATGCCGAGAGGAGGAGAGCTAGGGCTGAAGCCCTGGGTAGACTGTGGAACAACGACCAGAACACGCTATACGTAGACGCTGCCGGACCTCAAGAAGGACATATGGTAGCTTTCATCACGACACCGGACGGAAGAGTAGTGTTTATACTGTCATGTGATTGCCTCATATGGCTAGCAGCAAATTTTGTTCCCGTTATTATGACACGGGTTCACAGTGTTGCATTTGCATTATTCAGTATCAGAGGAGGGCACTTTATGAATTGCTAATGCATAACGTGATATAGCATTCTACTTACAGATCTCTGGGTAGCACCATTTTCTTCGTCTAGAAAACAATTTACACAAATTCGGGTATATTACTGAATTCAGCGGGGCGAAGATAGGAAGGAGGGGCATGTGTCCGAGCGAGACAGCGCCATGCAGTCAGTGCTTGGATACCATTACCAGTGATGTGATTGGCCTAAGCCATTTTGGCGCACGTTTCGGAGCAACCAACACAGTGTTTTGGAGCAGCAAATGTGGCCTTTGGAGCAACCAAAACAGTGTTTTGGAGCAGCAAAAGCGGCTTTTGGAGCAGCCAAGACAGTGTTTCGGAGCAGCAAAAGTGGATTTTAGAGCAGATATTCTTAGGAAAATAAAAATATTCGTTTTAAGTACTGTACAAACAAAGGGTACTTTGTGTTGTGTTGTGTTCTGATGTGACGTGTTGTGACGGAACTCGCTGCTTCTGTTTTTACTGCTCAGACATCCCACAAGTGTACAGTGCTGTAGGCATTGCCAAGCAATTTCGAAAAACCGCTTGCCACCGTTTTACTGGCTCCCGACGCGCCAGATTTTCGTCAAAAGTAAGCAAACGTAAAACAATGAATTGCAAGCGTCCCAGCTGGTGCCTCAGTCCCGCAATCATGTTCGCATGCACGTGAGGCCAACTTCGGCAGGCTTGCTGTTGGGCATGCTTCGTCGCGCGAGCGTAGACAACGGCTGTCCGATCGAAACCGAAACTATGCCCCTCAGCTCCGTCGCTAACTTATCCCCAAAATTGTACACGAAATGTAACTTTCAAGCATGCGACAAAAACAATCCAGTGGCGCGTGCTTGCCAGGCCGGCAAACAAGGTACAAGCTAAACACACAAAAAATAAAGAACCTGAGTGCATCGATGCAAGACATTGCGAGCCACCCTCGAAACGTTCTTGGAGCGCTTTGTGCAATGTCTGAACTCGAGACAAACAAGCACGCTGTGCGGGTTCAGCGTGCAGACATTCTCTTCTTTGCTTTAGCTCACTTCTCTTCACCAACTTTCTTTCGCGGCAGATTTTTCACGTACCAAGGTTCCTCTCGAAAGAAGGCCCATTGAGAGGAATATAGGTAATCAATACAGAGCAGTCCTTGAATTAAAGATAGATTTTTGTAGTAACGTATGATTTAAACACGAACAGGAATGTTGATGAACATGCGGCGGTACTTAGTTTCATTTTAGAAAGTACCATATCTGCGGTGATGTGGGGACGGCAACATTCGACGTCGCGCAACCACGGTGACTGAAAGGCAATGACCAAATATAGTTTTCCCACGGCCGTTGCTTCAGCTCACAAAGTAACTTCTGCCGCGCAAAAACGTGGTTTCGTTTCACAGCATGACGGCATGGCTGGTACCCGGCACGCTAGCGTCGAAGCGTCGGAGCGTCTGCACCACTGATCTCTATTTTAGTAGGCTGGATCGCGGATCGGGAGCCCGTCGGTGTCGCCACCGGCGGCCATTGCTTGACACCAGGCAATACACGCAAGTCTATGGGAGAAACGCACAAAAGTAAGCATATTCAAGCGTGTACGCTGTGCTTGGAGGCGAGTATTTTATGGTGCGCTGCGATCCTTATGTCGGGTGTTTTGGAGATCGAATCGGTATTTGCCAAACGTCCGGTCGCCGAATACAAAAATCAAACGTACCGGAGCACCCACGACTGAGCTGGCAAGCTTGCTCTCGTAGTGGAGTAAACAAAGGAACTTGCCGTCAATAAGACCGTCCTTAGGGAAGCCCAGAAGTTGATGAATGAAAAAGAAGTTCCATCTCGACAGCGGCTTTCGGGGAGTGAGTGAATTCTGCGTAGCAAAGCCTTCGAGCTTGTCGTCTGCTAAACCAAACTCAACGAAACCGCCACTGACTCCGCGGTCACTCTAGGTAACCCTCGCGTCATTGAGCTGCACTACAGCGGAGTCACTCTCGACCACAAAATATTTATTTATAAGAACTGCGAGGGCTGTCAGTTTTAAAGTTTGTACGCAAGCTGTTCGACGGTCTTATCGAAAAGCATCCAAAACGTTTCAGTGACGACAACAGCTTAGAAACAGGCGAAAACGTCACTTTTTCTCGTTCTTCCCATAGAGTCCCATGCATTGGCTGGTGTCTATCAATGGCCGCCGGTGACGACACCCGGCCCCAGCTGCCGAGGCCGCGGTCCGCAATCCAGCCTACTACAATAGAGATCAGTGGTCTGCACACATCCGCGTCTATCGCTGAAAATATTAAAAAAAGAGACGAGAGACGAGACCCACAAGACGAGAGCGCGGAACGCGAGACGCCGGGAAAGCCATGCAAGACCGGGTGGACAATTAATGCACGGTACTTTGTGTCAGGCGGCCGCTTGCGCCACATAACCCACGCCTGCTCAATTACGGTACTCAGTTTAGTTTCGAATTTGAAAGGCGACCAAAATTGGTCCTTTGGCGCAGGCTTGGCGCAGATTACCCATATTTTGGCGAAATGTAGCAGGATGTAGCAGGGTTAGCCCCTTGGCGCAGTTTGGCGCAATTGGCGCAGCAATCACATCACTGCATTACATTTTGGTGGCGCACTAAAGTTTCCTTTTAAGGGGGGACACTAACCAGAAAACAAAATTCTGCAAAAAACACTGATTTGGAAAAATTACATATTTACATCCACCAACATCTAGAGAGTATTCCCAGAAATTTTTACTACTTTACACTGCATAGTTAAATTTTTATGAATTATTTTCTGTCCACTGAAGCTAAAGAAAAGGTAGGGTTTGGAGCACTTTGAACGCATTTTTCTCCGTTCCACTTTTTGGTATAAATTCCATTTTAGTCAATCTATCGTTTGATAATGGCAATACAGGGAAGGCTCGTTCTTCACTTTTCCTGACTGAAATTTAATAAGGAATGCGGCCATGGAATGTTTTTGTCACTTTACGGATGTCTTTTATAAAAAAAATGTTGACATTTTGTCAGACACAGAAGACCAAAAAGTTGACAATTTTTGCAGAAAAGAAAATTGATAGAAATAAATGACTTTTTACAAAAAAACTTTCCATAGCCGCATCTCCTAGGCATTCTGCTAGATATCTAGCGAATACATTTTTGAATATTGTGATAGTTTTCCGAAGATAGATTAACTTAACAATGTAGGCGTGTTGCTGATAGAAGCTGACCTAATTTCCTTCCCACTTAACTGACAGACCTGAAATTTTGTTATGCACCCTCTAGCATGACCACCAGCCTACCCTGTAAATTTCATTAATTTTAAGCCAAGGGTTCAAAAGTTGACCCTCCCAGGGGGTGTCTCCCCTTAAGTGTTTGATCCAAAGAGCAAACAACGGATTCATAATTTCTCAACAAAACGCTCTGAATAAAAATATTATTACAGCATTTATCTTTTCCTTGAGTGGGTAGGCTGTACTAAAAAAGTCCCTAGATAAAAGCTTCCTACAAGTAGCGACATTCTTTGAAGCGCCGACTGCGTGACGACGCAGGTTTTGGAAAGCGAACAGCGACGCACAGCAGAGGTTTAAACTGAATACGTCCATTTTGCTCCAGCGGAAAGTGCTTTGTCATTTGTATTGGTTAAGGGACTTTATACACCTTCTTCACATAGTTCTTTTCAGTTTTCTTTTTATTTATTTGCAGGTAATAGCATGATTGTATCCAGCTAATCTCATTATTTAGTGTGGCATTGGATACAGTCAGAGGGCAGTGGCAACGGTTGATTAACGCAAGCTACGAGGGAGATTTCATCGGAAGGCAAGTGACCTTAATGAACCGGGAAAAGGAAAAGGCAGAGGACAAATCGAGAAACAGGATCGCAGTGATGCCTTATTTTCACGCCAAGTCACACAATGTAAAAGCGTGTGCAAAAAATTTTGGCGTTAATGTGGTCTTCAGCTTGGACCTTAAGTTGGGCAACCTCACCCCGTTCCAAAGAATGAAAAAAGGGTGCCAAAAGGGCCACCGGGAAAAATCTGTGCTTTGTGAAACTGGTGTTGTTTACGACATACCAATGACTTGCGGTTTTAGGTATATAGGGCAGACCGCAAGATGCTTGAACGATCGTCTAACTGAACACAAAAGAAATGTAAAGATAAAAGCGCCTAATTCCAAAATTGCGACACATGTACAAGAGTGCAGAAACTGCACAGCTGAGTGGTCCGGTACAACGGTAGTATGCAAAAAGGTCAATGACGTCAAAAGGGTTGTAAACGAGACAGTAGACATTAGGTCGATCGGCAAGTGCATAAGCCAGGCGTCTATGCTTCTTAGTGATAGTGCGAAAGCTTTTTTACGAAGTATGAATTGAACAGGCCTTGTGTTTTTCGCGAGAGGTAGCCCCTTTGTCATGATCTTGTTCTGTTTATATGCATACGTAAAGAAAGGAAAAAAAGGGGAAAAAATATGTAACCGGTCAATGGGTCTGAACTGCAGTCGGTTCCGTGTGGCTCGCTTGTTCGTCTTTTGTAAAGATAAGAGTGGCTACGAGGTCAAGGCATGTTCCCTTCGGCCGATGCTTTGATGTGCGTACCTTTTGTTGGTTCCAAGTGGTTCTTTTTTTTCGGTAGACAAGCGTGGCTGCGAGGTCAAGGCGTGTTCTTTCTGGTGACGATTCTGGGTTCAGGATGTATAAAAGGAGGGAGCACTGAATAAAGTGGATGAGACGTCATCATGTTTCTTCCACCCAGTCTCAGGTGGTCTAAAAAATGGTAAACATTTATATGTCTTTATTGTCTTAAATCAACGAAATTATGCGATTTTGAACTGTCTGTATGATACCCGGGAAATGAACTGTGTCTGTATGATATTCAGGTGTTTGGCATTGCTCACTTGCCAGAGCAGACAGTGCACCGAGGGAGATTCAGAAATAGCACACCATGTCCAAGGGTGTTTCTCCTTCCACTTTGACTCAAAGGGCCTAGTATAAAAATTAAAAAGCGCAAACACCAAGGAAAAGAAGAGGGGACAGGACAGAGCGCTTACTCCAACTGGAAGTTTAATGCATTCCCCGAGGAAGACATAAAAGAAGAATTAGCCATGTGAAGGTAAACAAGAAGAAGAAAAAATTATTGTTATAGTTTATAGATGCATTAAAAAATTTAAACTAAATCTGACTTCACCCCTTGACACAAGCGAAAACATTCTGAAGTATAAACAAAATCAGCAGGTCAAAGATGTTCTTCACCGCCAAAACTCACAAAGAGGGTTGCCCTTTTCGTGTAATAGTAACTGAACGAGGATCTTGGCAGGGAGCTTTGTCCAAATTTCTTTTACGCCACCTGAACAACCTCAATTTCTATGACCATTTTCTAATTCCAAACTCAGAATCTCTGATAGACTACCTTAAATCAAGTGCTTCGACAGTAAAGTTTGGACTCTCCCTTGATGTGGAGGACTTGTTCTACTCGGTCCCTCACGCAAGAATGTTTGAAGCAGTCAGCGATTGCATAGAGGGTAATGGAACTGTGTCATTTCAAAATCAATGTGGTATACCATCCGAATCTTTCATGGAACTCCTTAGGTTCTACCTAACATCTATCTACCTTTGTGACTTTTAGCGGCAATACTTACATCCAAAAGAAAGGGATTTGCATTGGCTCCTGTGTGGCACCTGTCTTATGCAACATTTTTCTTTCCACATGTGACAGGGGAATAGCCCGGAGCCTTACCACAAACCTTGTAACACGTCTTTTTAGATACGTCGATGACTACCTCGTTTTACTTTCCATCGGACCTGACCGATATGATTGTGCTACATTTAACATCATAAGCAACACTTTCATCACACAAGCTCAAGGACTCAAATTAACACGAGTTACCTACTAAAAGCAAGCTTCAATTTTTATATCTACAACTGTACTTTGAAGAATCGCACACTTGTTGGACTTATGCACCACGGTCCAAAAAAAGACTCCTACCTTTTGATTCTGCCCACTCTAAGATCATCAAAACAGGAATAGTGCAGAGTTGCTTCCAAGCGGCCCTGCACAAGTCCTGTGTACATATGGCTAAGGGCAGTTTCGAAGCACAAGTGCAAAGGCTGCAGGATTCTGGATACACCAATTCATTATTGTTTGATGTAGCAGAATGTCTGACAACTCCCAAGAGAAGAGGAAAACGAAATTTCGAGAAGAAAACGCGGCCGGCAGTGATACCCTACTTCCACAACATATCCCACAACTTCAAACGGATAGCCTCAAAGTATGAAGTACCAGTGGCACTATCAGCTCCAAACAAACTAAAAAAATTGTGTCCTAAGATTAATTCGCAAAATGAAAATTAAAACAACTGCACCGTCCAGCATACACACAAGTACGTCAACTGCAACATCAACGTAGTGTACGAAATTCATTCACATGTGGGAAAGTCTACGTCGGACAATCTGGGCGCTGTGTGAACGTGAGACTTCGAGAGCATCACCTTTCTCTGAAATCATCACCATCGGGACATCTCGCCATACATGTCCGGGACTGCCACTGCACACCCATATTCCAACAGACTAAGATCCTCAAGCATTACCATAAAAAAAAGATCCAGAGAACTCTATGAAGCGAAAACCATTGGTAGAGCGCTCCACCTGTAATGGAGAGGTCCCGGGTTCGATACCCGGACCAGGCGGATTTTTTCGGTCGCGCACCAGTCACCTAGCTGTGTTTGGAGGTTTGTGTTTCTCCTTTGTCCCTTCTGTTCCCCCTCTCCAGGGATTATTTTCGTCGTCGAAAACCATATTGTCTCTCGGGGGAGCTTGCATAAGCGCACCATCAATAGCGCTGTCCGAGAAAGAGACGAGATACCTCGGCCTTTTTTCTTAACGCGGGTCGCTTTAATGTTCTCTAACCTTATCTTTGACCTGCTGACCTTGTTTATACTTCAGAAGTTTTTCGCTAGTGTCAAGGGGTGAAGTCAGATTAAGTTTAAATTTTTTTAATGCATCTATAAACTATAACAATAATTTTTTCTTCTTCTTTTTTACTTTCACATGGCTAATTCTTCTTTTATGTCTTCCTCGGGGAATGCATTAAACTTCCAGTTGGAGTAAGCGCTCTCTCCTGTCCCCTCTTCTTTTCCTTGGTGTTTGCGCTTTTGAATTTTTATACTATGTGTAGCCAACTAGCCCAACAGTTAATTTTGATTCAAAGGGCCTATTCTGCATGTACAAGCCACATGAGATAGTTTTCACAAAGTAGCAAATAAGCGCATCATTCCAGATTCACAATTTTACATTTCTTAATCAGCTCTCTACTACATTATTTGTCCTGGAATTATTTAAGAATCACACTTTATTAACCTAGTGTACAATTTTATTTGTTCATGATAGACTGCAGGCCATTGCAGGTTCAAGCAGGGTGGATTGGCACAAAAAAAAGACAGCATTTCTATTTGGGCTGCTGACAAAAGAAACAAAACAACGGTTCTTGGTGTGCCAGTGACAACAAGCTAGAAGGTCTTCATAATTCTTATACATAAATAAATCGTAATATTGAAACGCAATGACCACGCAAAACAATTGACAAAGCAACAATGAAGCAAACATTATAAAATAAACATAAGAACCACATGGTTTGATTAATACACATATTATACCAGTAGCCACAAGCAACACCAACATTGCCAAAATAACAATACACAGGAACTACATGACATCAAAATAACTTCATGCACTCATTTGCTTAGAACCCAAAGAGTGTTTATTGAAAAACAATCATAATGTACATTGGACAATAGTGCATTTTTGTACAATTGATGCACTGAATCTTACAAAGATCAAATATAAACTTACAAAACATTGTATATCATTTGGGCAAATTGACAGAATATATTAGTTTCACGGAGCTTAATTGGTTACAATACTTGCATGAATATAACGCAAGGGCAGGTTTTGATGCCCCTCAAAAAAGAAAAGATATCATTACTATTCGCGTCTCCAGCTCGCTAAGGTGAGCCGGTGATCGAGGAGCCGGCCCGTCGGTGGCCAAAGTGGCTTTGAGGTATGCCAGCAACGGAACTACGAAAAAGAAAAAAAGCGGCGTAAGTACGAAAACTAAAGGGGAAAGTGGTAGCCACGTTCATCGACATTGTGGAATGTGGTTTCCCGGAAGTGGAAAAAGCGTTGCAAAAAACCATCCTGATGTTATGAAAATAAATGTAACTGCACGAAACCTCCATAGATGGCGCTGGTGGCGCTTTGCAGGACGAGCTAGATGCCATAAGGGACGATTCCCCTCGCCTTCCCTCGTCTTCCCTAACCCTTGAAGCCCCAAGGGACTAACATTTTTGGGTCGGGACACCCCTTAAAGGGAGAGCCCATCCCACTGGAGGCAGTGAGCGAGTTAACTCCTTGAACGAAAATCGAAGCACGACTCGCCAGACTATCTGAAAGAGTCAGTATCGCCAGCGGATCCCACATCATGGTGGCAGACACCACGCCTGCTGCCCAGGCAGTGTGGTCCTGCGAACTGATGTCTGTTTGTTTCCTGTGGCGCTTGTCATGGGTAGAGTTTGTCGAGGCACGACCCGCCAGGCATTGCTCCCCGGTCCGGCCGATCCGGCATCAGTAGTTTTGTTTTGTATCGTAACAAGTGGTGGAGCTGCGGGGCACACGCGAACAATCCCCCCCGATGGAAAACGAAAAGAGGCCAGGCTGAATACACACAGCAACGCTGAAAAGCAACGCCAAAGGAGAGGAAAAGAGGAGCCTGCACGGAGCGTTTTAAAGATATATTTGCGTTGAGCGAGAAAGAAATCGTGGCGAACAAGTAGCCTATGAACATACCGAAAATCCCGAAAGCGCGCCCTCCCCCGAGAGATCGCCCACCTCGTTTTTCTGTCTAAATATCTGTAACATAAAAATTCTGAAACATCGCCCACCCCCCGATTCTCGTTCGACGTCAAGCGATGTCCGACGGGAATCGCGCATCAACGGCGTGATCAGCGGTACCGGTGTGTCCGAGAAGCGAATTTACAGCGGGTTCCCGCGTTTTTGTCTGCGATCTGCGCGCGATATCGGCTCGCGTTTCGCGCTACTTGTTCCCGCGTGTATATTGCATCGTGAAATGCGAATCTGCTGCGTTTGCGATTTGCGGTATCCGTTCCAGAGTTCGTAGCAGGTTCCCGTGTTTTTGTCCGCGATCTCCGCACGCGATATAGATTTTTAGCTATAACACGCGCGAGTTTTTCCCTCGTGTATATTGCATCGTAAAGTGCGATTCCGTTGCGTCCGCGATCTGCCGTACCCAAATTCGCCGACCAAGGTTGCCCGCTGACCATAGTTGCCAGACTACCGCTACTCTCGTGGGTGTTTGAGGGAAAGAGAGAAACTTTAAACGCAGAGAGGGGAAGGAGGACGGAGGAGGAAATGCGTGAACAGAGAGAGAGGATGTAAATAGAGGGGGGGAGGTGGGCGGGGGGCGTAGCGCGTTTTCTCTGCTGCCTGCGTCGGGTCGCTGGTGTCGTCGCGCTACCAGCGCGCTACCCTTGCCGTCGACGACGCTTGTTCGCGTTGCGCTTGCGCTATCTGTTTAGATATTCTGCCTTCTGCTTTGGGGCGCTGGCGTCATTTGCGCGTTTTCTGACGTCGCCATAAGAACGTGCTCACGCCGCGTACACGGGAATTTGTTTAGATGACCCGTAATAATTACTTTCTTGGCTTGGCCACGTACGAGGGAATTCGTTTAGATGACCCGTAATAATTACTTTCTTGGCTTATCTGCAGCGATGCAGCGATAGGCTGAAGAATACCGTGCGAACATAAAAAACTGCGCTTTAATTGGTGCTCGCAAATAAACTCTTTTTATACATAAGTACAAGGACAGCTTGAACTGGAGTGGGTGCTCTAAAAAGGCCGTTTGCTGGCGTGTTCAGGCACACGGATACCTCCGGCCGATGGCTTTCAGAAAAGGGTTCCTGCACCTGGTTCGGCCATTGATGGAATTACATTTGCCTCTTACGCAACGGGATACCCCCAATCTTTCGATTTCTCGCGCTTCAATGACTTCTCGAGTGAGTTTTTTTCTTCCTAATGACCTCACACTTGTCAAAGACAGAATAAAGATAACTCACTAGACAAACCATTGAAGTGCGGGAAATTGGAAGATTGGGAGAAAACTGTGTCAGCGCTCCTTCACTATGTTTATCCGATCAGGAATGTTGCTTTTTAGACACAGTAACATAGCGTGACAGCGGCTTAGGAGCATGCGGCGTCCATGACATGTATTTTCCCTTGTTTGTTTGCTATGACGTTACAGTATTTATACTCAATGCTTACATTAATAAACTTCAGTTGCAAGTCAGCGCTTTGTTCGTCTACCTTCTTGTCCGTGTCCTTCCGCTGTTTTAATATTAACTAGCCCATACTTCTATGTTAGTCAACTTCTATTCTGGAATGCAGATACAGATACACTTGTACCCAAACGGTGCTACGTAGGGAGGATGTAGATCGTAGCTAATGCATATGGCAATCTATGCTTGTGCTCCTCATTTCGTGTCATTTTGTGGACTTTACCTTAGCTCGAACTCTTTATTTATTATTAATGCCGCTAAAAAAACTCAACCCCTGTAAACCACAAGTTACTGACTGGTTGGTTGGTTTGGGGTTTTTTGGCGCAGCACATCGGGCA
>JABSTQ010005086.1:0-22258 GCA_013358835.2 Ixodes persulcatus
TTTTTTTTTGATTGGCGTCTTACACAGCGGGCCTTAGCACATAGTTTTTTAAAATTAATGACATTTTCAACTGTTGGGTAACGGCGCACTATTGTCCATGCACAGTTTTGCCGCTTACGAGCTAGGCTACACTCCTCATTCCACCAAGGCTTTGGTTTTGATGGTAAACGTCCCGACGTTTTCGGAATAGAACGCTCTGCTGCTTGGATAATTACATTAGTCAGGACTTCACAGGCTTCATTAACATCTAAGCTAGCTAGTGTATCTGGGTGCCACTCTGACTCCTTTTTAAAAGTGGCCCAGTCAGCCTTTTCCAACTTCCAATGCGGAGTTCGAGTTTGTAATGACTTAAAAGAGACTGTGCTTTTTAAAACAATGGGAAAGTGATCGCTACCATAGGGATTCTGATCTACACTCCATGAAAAGTCAGGCAGCAACGAGGCACTACCAATGGAGAGGTCGATGGAGGTCGATGATAAGGATGAAGCGCTAAAAAAAGTTGAAGTACCAGTATTAAAAGACCAAGGCTTCGAGAAGTTAAAACTGACTCGATTATTTTCCCACGAACATCAGTTCGATTCCCACCCCAAAGGGTATTGTGCGCATTAAAATCCCCCATCAAAAGAAAGGGCTTTGGAAGTTGATCTAAAAGAGAGTGAAGTTCTGCACTTGTTATAGCTTGTGAGGGTGATAAATATAGTGAACATACAGAAATGGCTTTATGTACTAGAACACGTACTGCCACTGCTTCTAAAGGAGTGTGTAAGGGTACGGCCGTACAAGCAGCCAGCCTTGGAACTACTATTGCTACTCCTCCAGATGAAATGGAAGCATTCAGGCGGTCCTTCCGGAAGACGGTAAAATTTCGGAGGAAGTTTGTGTGTGTGGCATTTAAATGTGTGTCTTGTAAACACAGGGTTGCAGGTTTGTGTTCCTGCAGAAGATACTCAACGTCGTCAAGGTTAGTAAGCAATCCCCTGCAATTCCATTGAAGAAATGTCGCAGCCATGTGTTGGAGATTGTTACTTTGGGGGTGTTATTTGTTTTTTACTTTTATGGCGGGCCTTGGGAGTCTGCCACTCCGTGTCTTCTGTGTCGGACGCATGAGAGGAGGCCTGGGTACTCTCATCCATAGGTTCCGACTCCTGTGGCGAGGCCTTTCCAGGTGTGGAAAGACTTTGGCCACGAGGCGCCAGGCCTCGGCCACGACCACCTCCAGCCAAAGAGGCAGCGGAGGTGCCAGGCAGGGAAGCGCCGGAGACTTCCTGTTCCTGCCCTTTGGGTGCTGGAGTGGCACAGGAACCATGCCGCTCCTTGGATGCAGGATGTTTTCTCCCGAGAGCGTGGGCCCCTCTCCCTTGAAGGGGATCGCGGGCCACGGACAGGCTTGGCCGTTGCCAACCCATCCTGTGAGGCGAATGCCGTCTGTGCTCCCTCGCCACTACCTGGGACAGACTGCTGCCCCGTGAGAGCAGGAGGGGTGGTCGTCTGGCTGGAGGAGGCAGTAGATCCCCCAGCCGTTACTGCACGCCCGGGCAGCTGAATTTTCAGCTTGGGCGAGGGGGACCTCTGTGGCTTCCGATAGTCCAGAAAGGACGTCTGGGTAGCCACTGCAACCTTCAGTGGTGCATGTCCCCGCTGCACCACCTGCGCATAGCCGCCCTTCCGCAAGAAAGCGAAACAGGCGACGTGCCTCTTGGTACGTCAAGTTTTCTTTTACTTTTAGTGTCAGAACTTCTTTTTCATCTTTCCATACCCTACATGATCTGGAGTATGCTGGGTGGGCCTCATTGCAGTTTGCACACTGTGCACTGTTTGTGCAGGAATCTGTCTTATGGTCTGTTTTGCTGCATTTTGCACATGTGGCTTTCCACGGCAATTCTGGGAGCCATGTCCATATTTCTGACACTGAAAACATCTCCGGGGGTTAGGGATATATGGTCGAACCCTACAGTGCAGGTATCCAGCCTTGACGGCTTCAGGAAGTGTGGTGGCTTCAAAGGTTAGAACGACAGTGTTTCGTTCTTATTTCCTGCCCGTCACGTCGCATGCAGATACGCCTTGCGGCCACGACTCCTTGGTCAGAAAGACCCTCAGCAATTTCATCGTCTGTTGACTCTAAAAGGTCCTCCTCAGAGATAACTCCCTGGATCGTATTCAGGGTGCGATGTGGCGTGACTGACACCTTATGGTCAGACACTGTACTCAGTGCAAGGAGCGCCGCACTCTGCTCGCTGGTCTCAATTTCCACCAGAAGGTCGCCAGTAGACATTCTTTTGGCTTTGAAGCTTTTGCCCACAACACTTTCAAGTACTTTTGCAACGAGGAAGGGTGATCATTTTGACAGCTGTTTTTCACTTTCGGAATGAATGACCAAAAACTTTGGGTACTTGGATTGGTTGCCTGGAGTCTTGTCTGGGATTAAAACTTCGGTGCGGACTCTTTTGGGAGGCCGATCAAGTTGGTTTTGCTTGGAACCCATAAAGATGGGGAGGTTTTCAGAAACTGTGGCGCACCGCCCACCACCGAGCCCAACAAGGGGGTAGGTAGCACCCCATAGCAAGTATGGCTTGGCTGGGTATGCTACTCTACCAGTGCTACCCAGTAACTATAACCGAGTGTGGTTCAAGAAAGGTATCTGTCGCCACTCAAGGTTAGCCCTTGCCGCCTAAGAAGGTGAAAAAGGAAGGAAGAGAGTGTAGAGGAAAAGAAAAAAAGGAGGTGGGAGGAAAAGTGAAAGAAGGAAGAAGAGGGTAGAAGAGGCGACTGACTGAATCATCCTGGTCGGGCCAAGCCAGGACACCCGTCTACGAGAAGCAGGGGCCGAAGCGGTGTATTGCCTCACCCGGGGGGCCCCGAAGGGTCCAAGCATACCCCGGGCTCAGCTCAACCACCAGGGTCCCCTTTTCCCCGGACACGGGTTAAGCCACGCACAGCCAGGCGTGGGTGGGTAAACCCACATAGCTCGAGGTTCGCGGTGGCGCTACTCACCAAGCACCTACCAAGGCAGGTACCCCCTGCGTGCGGGTATGGTGGCCCACGTGGCTGGGGTCCGTGGTGGCGCTACTCACCAAGCACCTAACACCTAAGGTGTAGGCGCCCCCTGCGGGGCTCGGGGTCCATGGAGACGCCACTCTCCAAACACCTGCTTTCACAGGTGCCCCCTGCGGGGTGTGTGTAAAGAACTAAAAGAGGTCATGCTAGAACAGGAAATACGAACAATTAAAAAAAAACTGCTTTTAAAATTTCAAAACTAGTTTTTTTTTTTTTCATGAGAGGACAAGTGTGCAACACTTCCCCAGAAGCAGTGGACACGGGAAAGGAAACCAAGTACCTGGTCAGTGCATTACAGCTCCTGCTGCTGCTTTCTGTTCGTGCCAGCTGCCCGGCTACAGCACAGACAAAGCCCACATATCCAGGGACCCTTGGGCACGCGGTCATTACATGTGCATGAGGACACAAGACTGTGTGGGAGAACCAGCCCCGAGTCAACAGCAAGGCACTCCTCAACATTCTGCTACCAGCTGCCATCCCATACTCTGGAGCCAGTCCTACGCACTTTCTTTGCCTTCTTGGTTTTATAGGAATGTGTGTCCTAAAGAAAATGCTGTTCTTCCGGGTTCAGAGCTGTTTGGTGTTTGCTGCTGCTACAAAGGTGAGCAGAGCTGACTACAAAGATTTTCAGTTGACTAAACATGTCCAGTGGTTGAGCCCGACATTGAGTTTTCTCCTTTCAAAGACCTGAGAAGCTGAACAGAAGCTCCTGACAGCCAAGAAAGGCAGCAAGCTCCACCTACCAAGCGATAGCCATGCAGACTCACCTGGCTACTCAGTAAAGTATGGGACATACACAATACTTGACACCAGATTCAACAAGATTCCATATTTCAAGGTTCTTCCCATAAGGAGTGGCTAAATATAAAATTATGTCATTGCATTGCATTGATGAGTTTTCCTACCCTAGTCGACAGAAGTAAAATAGAGTAATCGCATGAATACAGAGGGCATGTCGGACATTGTCCGACATGCCCTCTGTATGCCCTCTGTAACACATTGTCGGACATTGTGTTTAAATAAATGTGCAAGCGTTTTATTGTATGGTATATTTATTCTTGTTAAAAAGGTTGTAATTCTGTGTAATGTGAAAAATGGCTGTGTGTTTGCTTTTTGTTGTTGTTATATAGCTTCTTGCTAACTATATTTCTCTTAGAAAGTGTTATATTTTGTGGAAGATTATGAACAGAAGCTGTGCGTATATTCTTCTGGTTTGTGCGCTTGTGTGCAACCCTAGTATTTTTGGTAAATATTGGTATTTTGTTTTCACAAAATGTGCCGCAATACAAGGACAGAGTAAGTAAGACAACACGAAGCGCTTTGTGTTGTCTTACTTACTCTGTCCTTGTATTGCGGCGCATTTTGTGAAAATAAGTCATGTACCAACTGGCCCATCTGTCACTATTGTTGGTATTTTGATTTTGGAATTTTGGTAAACATTTTTTTTAGCGTGGTTTATATTATTTTTTTTTTAAGAAATTAGTCCTGCTGCCAATCTCCAAACGGGCCTCAGACCCTGTCAAGCTGCCTTTGGCAGCTTTTTGTATGGGGCACCGTTGGCTATAAGGACAAAAATAAAGATTGATAAGTGTTCCCTGGACTTCATCGTAAGCACGGGACTGTCTGTGTATATGCTTGTGACTAACCGGCACTTTAGGGTGAAGGCCCTGATGGACAGATACCCTGACACCAAGCACCGGTTTGACTCTTGCCACATCGAAGAAACTAACAATATTTGAGAAATGAATTCCAATACCTGTTAAATTACTCAAAGTATAACCGAAGATGAAATTTGTTAATGTAAAGGTAGTGCAACAGGCTTTGTTGTCAAGATACATGAGGCATTATTCCAACATCATCTTACAGTATACTAAAGTTGATGATATTGTCCATGCTGGACCAAATGTGATTTTACTATAGCACCATATTTTGACCGAATAATATGTCTACCTACATTGTCTTCCAGAGTTGGCACGTGCTGAGGTAGTAATGCATGGATGCTTTCTAATTTCTAGGCATTTACAGCAAGATGGCCACTGCAGGCAAGATGAAGAACAGTGTCTTAAACACATGGGTGAAGACCGTATGTGGGCATGTGTACTGGTGTGCCCAGACCAGCAATGACAATGGCGTGCTGGTGCTTGCAAAATAATGTCCGTCATGCGACACGTGATCAACGTTCACCAGCACCCTAGCCCCCTTACCCCCCCCTTGGACCTATACCCAATCAAAGGAATCCCGGACAAAAGCTCACCGGACAAAAGCTCACTGGACAGAAGCTCACCGGACAAAAGCTCACCCATTTTTTCACAAACCCGGACAAAAGCTCACCTATTTTTTCACAGACCCGGACAAAAGCTCACCACGAAAAAATTTCATGTTGGTCTTAACACGAGTGCGGACAACTTAGGTGCATGCGTGCGACGCAAAAAGGCAACGATAAATTAAATCTGACAGGCGCATGGTTTGTTGATTTTAATACAAACAAGTTTATTTATCGATTGGTTAGGAGCGAATGCAGTCCCCTACTAGCTCAAACAGTCTTGGTAGATCTCGATGTACATGGAAGCCCTCGCAAATATTTCTAAAACGATTCTGCAGGCGCAGAGTGGTTTTTCGCACCCGCTTTACTGTGGGCTCATTTCTCCGGGGTCGTGTCAATGCCGTGGCAACGAGCGCCTGATTTTGCTGCAGGCATTCAATCAGCCTCAAGACGCTTGGATGGGCGTGGCCGACGAGCTTCTGGAACCCGATACTCCATCCTTCGCAGGTGTTGTTCATCCGGTCTTTATCTTGAAGAGTGGCGTCGTACATATTCCACCGTAACGGGGGAAACTCCGGTCGTCGTCGGCGCAGAGTCAGGCGAAGGGAAGAATTCGCTCTGGGTGCCGCCGCAGGTCGAACAGAAGCATAACGGAAGCGGCCGTTGACATACGTGCAATCAAAATAGTCCAGCAGGTAGCCGATGTCACCGGTAGACTTTTCCCTGGTGGTTAGTTCTTGTGGAACAAGCTGTGGTGGAAGGAACGCGAGCCTGTCTAAAATCCCGCACAGTTTTCTAAATTCGTCATCAGTCTTGTACTTTTCCAAAAGGCCCAACTCCCGTTTTTTCAAAGTATTTTTTTAAAATTTGCAACTCAATGGTGGATGGGGTACAAGTTCTCCTAATAATGGTTCAATGTCCATTGTGTCCCCACTTTATTTCAGCCCGGTTTTCGCCCGGGTAGCAAACAAAAAATCGAGGTGAGCTTTTGTCCGGGTCTGTCAAAAAATGGGTGAACTTTTGTCCGGGTCTGTCAAAAAACGGGTGAGCTTTTGTCCGGTGAGCTTCTGTCCGGTGAGCTTTTGTCCGGTGAGCTTTTGTCCGGTGAGCTTTTGTCCGGTGAGCTTTTGTCCGGTTACCAATCAAAGAGCACTGGTGGTTTCGGGAAGTTAAAAAGGATTTGTGTTTGGAGCATTCATAATATCCTTTCAACACCAATTGCCAGCTAGGTTTTCATATTTTAACAAACGTGCTTTGACTGTTCTGGCCAGTCTACAATCAAATACCCCCAGAAGGATACCATCTCATAGCCAGCTCATAGGGGATATTTCAATCAGATGATGAATCCTAAAATACATCTTTCTAGCCTTATAATTTGAGAAAACCTTTCTTCACTGTACAGGTTATGAAGACACATAACAAGGAAGCAAAACTGACTTGTAACATGACAAAGACATAAGAAAAATAAAATCAATTTTACTTTGTACCTAATATATTGGAGATTAACTTACCAACATCCAAACTGTCCTAAATTATTTAGTCAAGCTCATCCCCATTGCTAGGTAAACATGAGGAACCAAACAGGCAATGCTTTTCGTGTTCACTTTGCACTTTCTACATAAAGCTGCTTGGATGATAAGCTATTAACATGATTACAAAATGGAGAACCTAGATGTAGCTCAATTTAGAACTGAACTGACAAGCCAAAATTTATCTATGCAGACAAAAAGCCTCCTCCCTTGACGCCACTTGCGGGCATCACATTCCAGAAGTACCTCATCAACAGGCCGGTGAAGGAGAAGAAACAGCGCTCCTTTGAACCCTGCGAGAATGTTGGCGTTGCTTTGGCTGAGAAGATTGAGCAACTGCGGGATGCTCTCAGTGTCGCTACACTGGGCCTCCAGTGGCTCCCAAAAAGTGGCATGCAGCAACTCGGACCAGCGACACCAGTGCTCCCCATCAAAGACGATGAAGATATGTGGAGTAATTGAAAAATACATAGAGTCCCTCCCCACATTGACAGACGAAGAGAGGGAAGAAGTGACCCAGTCTACGATCGGTCAAGCCAACAATGGAAGGTGGCACGAAGAGTGGCAGGGCAGAATTACAGCGTCAATGTTCTCTGCTGTCATCAAGTGCATAGAGCCCGAGCAGCTGGTGAAGGATATTTTGTACCCGAGCCCAGATGCCTCAAGTGAGGCCATACGCTACGAGAGGATGCATGAGGGCACCGCCGTTGCTGCCTACACATAACTTATGGCAGCATTCGACACTCCTGTCGAGATACGCGAGACTGGGCTGCACATTCACCCAGAGTGCAGCTTCATCGCTGCATCGCAAGACTGCATCATGGTAAAGGACAATGAAGAGGGCCTTTTGGAGGTGAAGTGTCCATCGTCGAAGATTGGACTAACACAAATGAAGGCCTGTAAGGAAAAACGTTCTGCTGTGAGGTCGTGGATGGTTTGGTACGCCTTAAGAAAACTCACACCTACTTCTACCAGGTGCAAGGGCAGATTGCGGTGACTTAACAAGAGTGATGCGATTTTGTTTTCTGGATGAATAACGAGACTGCTGCCAACTTAACACTCGTTGAGACCATCACCTTCGACAAGAAGATTTTTGATAGAGTGCTGCTGCCAGGGCTAATCTACTTTGCCAAGCACGTCCCCTTCTCGGAAGTAGTAACAGGTCATGTGAGGCGTTGAAGAGCCGTCATAGCCCGCAGCAAGAATGTCTCCCTCAAGCAGTACTGCACAGGGTTTTATGTGGTGGAGGACGGTCCCAGAGTGAAAACAAAACTGCATAGGCTGGAGTGAAGAAACACCTACATGAACCTGAGCCTTCTCCAAGTCACAACGGCTCTTTTCAAAGCCAAATACCGTATTTGCACGAATATAACGCGAGTTTTTTTTCGAAATTACGTGCTCCAAAACGCACCTCGCGTTATATTCGGAATCGAGTTCAGCCACGAGGCGCGCGAGTCCGGAGAAAGCCATCCCTCCTGCTCAATGCAGGAGATCGGGTGGGAAAAGAAGTTGGGGTGTGGGGGGGAATTTATTAGCTATTGGGCCACGTGAAGGGGCGAATAGAAAACATAAAAAAGCATTTTTATCGCTTTTGTGTTTGCACAACGCGCGCGCGCACGCTGCAGAAACTTGGCGCGCGCGTCATGCGGGAATGCGGGCACTGGCCAATTCAAGCCAAGCCAAGCCAGGCCAAGTCAAGTCAACACAAGCCAAGCCAAAAGACCACCGACCGCGTTTACGCAATCGTGCAGCGCGAGGTTTGTTTACGCGGAGGGACCAGAACAAGAAGTGTGATGGTGTATCGGGTTCAGCGGTATTTTTTCTGCCTGCGCATTTTTTAGTTTCTGCTCCAGAGTGGTCTGGTGTTTGTGTGTTGGTGCTTCTGTTTCGTGCCTTGCTTGGATTGTGGGCTGCCTAGGAGCCCACACCGAAGAAAAAGGAACTACCAGACAAGCAGTGCCGTGCTGCTGCCTATCTGCGTAGTCGCCAAGTGGATTGTAAACGAAGGACTTGAGCAGTCAGGATGAGTGCAGTCAAAACATATACATATTTCTTCTATTTCCATTGACTTTTCACTTCTGCTATGCCCCCACATGCGAGAAATTGACGCGGCCTCGGCTCGCGTTGTAATAGTAATAATTTTTTTTTTTTCTTTTTGGGGGCATCAAAACCTGCCCTCGCGTTATATTCGTGGTCGCGTTATATTCGTGCAAATACGGTAACCAAATAAACATGCTTGTTGAGAGCCATGTTTTGAAGCGACTCCCGTGTCTTGGGAAATGGTATTTACTGTAGAAAAACAAGAGACAGCGTGGGGTGGTTGAAATTCGTAAAGTTTATTCCGATAAAGAGAAAGCCACTTGCCTATAACAGCACCAAATAAGTCCGTCAAAAAGTACCGTGGTCCATTTCACCAACAGCAAAAAGAATGACATTCCTGTTTACACACCGGCCAGTTCCCCACTTGCTGTCTTGAATTCAGTCAATATTCTGTGCGTCACACTTGCAAGCAATCTGGACTTTTCTGCCACAATTTTGGGTGTCGTCTCCAGGGTTCGACGGACGCTAGGGTATAGAGCCCGTGTGACCAAACCATGCGGGCCGGTAGCGCTGCGGATGCTTTACACAGACCTTGTGCTCCCCACTATGGCAATCCTTGGCAATACATCCCCAGACCAACAGCACCACTCCGAGTGGTTTGAGAGTGTGCAGCACTGTGCTACATGCATCATCTGTGGCCAGTCATTCATCACTTTTGCCAGCTCGTACGGCACACGTCTTGGAGCTCTTAGATGGTGACCCCTTGTTGACAGGCGACGTACCTCGCATGTATGTTTGCTTTGTCGGGTGTTCCACGGGTCACCTTCGGGAACCCCCTTGTCCTCTGAAGTGCATGTGAGCAAAAGAAACGGTCAGCCTGAGTTGCTACACGGCAGAACCATCCACCATAGTGAACCCCTGATCCCCACAGCTGTCAGAGACTTCCTAACTATTTTCTTACCTAACTGAAGCCTTCTGCCAACTTCAAACGAGTCGTCAAGGAAACTCTGCGTTTTCTTTTCCCTTTGAGTGGCGTCAGGATCCTCTTGAACTGTTGTCATATGAACTTTTGTTTTGTGTTCTTGTTTGTTTTTTTTTGTTCTTGTTTGTCTTGTGTGATTTTGTTTTCTTCAATAGTGTATGTGGCAGTCGACTAGCAGGCGCACATGCATAAGGGTTGCATCTTTTATGCTTAGCCACGCACGTTGCCATGTACACACAATATCCTGTGGAAATAAATTATAATTACAATTACAATAAAGTTTTGCCGTCAGCTGTCAGTTTTGCAAGACAGCAGCTATGTGACTGCAGGCCTCACCAAGCCTGTAAGCCCACAATGATTTCGAATGGGGGGGGGGTCTGTGTTGCTGCAATCAAAGAGCAATCAAAACTAAAGGAAAAACTAACTACTCACTCTGCCACGCAAGTGCAGTGGGCACTTAGCACTGTGCCCTTTTTTTCGACCATGGCCCAAGGCTGGTGGTACCTTCCAAGGACTTGCTTCCACTTCCATGGTGACGAAAAAGATGCCAGTGCTCCCTGTCGTAGCCCCAAATGAGCAAACAGCATGTACCTTACTGCTCAAAAACAGGTTGCAACTGTCTTCAAGTTTGTAACTCTTGAATTTCTCTTTCGTGTAGAAACATGTCCCCTCCACGAGGTAAATATAGATGTCGCCAATTTCTAGTCCCGGCCACTGGCGAGCGTCCGTGGTGAACATGTGTTTCTGAATAGCAGCATCTAATGGATCGTGTTTTCAACGAGCCAGCCGGACCGGAACAATTGAACCAGATGTCATGAGAGGTCTGCCAACAGGAAGCCAGAGGTTGGCTGCACAATTGTTTTGTTTCCTCTCCTTGCAGTTTGGTAGAAATACTTGTTTCGAATTGGTGACATGACAAGATGTTATAAATCAATATTAAAACCTGTTTTGTTTGCTTGATCTCAAGAGTGAATTTTAGAGCACAGCTCTTACTCGCCCGTTTCCGGGTTGAGCAGCGTCGCAGTCGGTGTCGACGTAACCGCGCATTGCATTATAGGACGCTTCCCCGCTAAGAGGAAGCAGGAAAATTTTCCTGCTAAATTTAGCAGGGGTGGTTTCATTTAAATTCGAACAATCTTGTCGGGGTGGGTCTTTCGATTTTTTTTAAACAAATATATGTGATAGCTCTGTTCCCGTGATGAACAAAATGACCCTTAAAAAAATCAGAAGTAAGCGGTTCAATAGAAAAAAAAATCTTAATTGCCATGAGGTGAAACACGTAAAAAAATCAATTTGAATATCTGTTGAGTTTGTTCATTTATTATAAATTATTTAACTAACTTCAGCCGTTAATATTTTTTCATCTGAAAGACAAAAGTATGGAACATATTTACAAAAATGTAGGAGTGTATATCTATGACCGATATTTTTATAAAAAATCGCAAACTTGCGACCCCGAGCAATTTTGCTTGAAATTGGGATTGCTATAGCAGACGAACCATTAACACCAGCGACATGAAAAGACTATCGGTATGTAGCTATTATCATCAGCTATTTGGCGATGTGCGTTTCGTGTTTGTGATGTTCACAAAAAACTTCCTAGTTGGCTCAGAATTCATTAAAAACCCTAAATTTTCATATATTTGAATTTGTTTTTTTCAAAAAGGCCATTCTTTATTTCGTTCAAACTTTTTTTATAGATTGCCAGTAGTATGACTAACAACGGGGCAAACTTAATGGTTGACCTTTTTTTGTTGTATTCTCAGGACAGCCAGCTAAATAAGCCCATTTTAGGCTACTTCTAAAATATTGGCTCCAGTATGGTTTCTTCACCACAATGTCAGCGGAGCACTCCAGGATGTTTTAACTCAAAATAAAGATATGAAATCCCACCTCTCTCTTTGGTTATTACCAGTTTAACATGAATTTATTTCCGAGAATTGCAAATTTGAAAACAATATAGTGTGGTCGTGGAGGAAATTGTCACTGTAAACACATCTGAGAAAACTTTTAATTTAAATGGTGGCAATGCATAAACCGTCCTAATACTGTGCTTCTTTGAGGTTTTAGCAACAAGATAGAGACGCCTGTGGAGGTGATGTTTATCTTGCAGCCAGGAGAGGGACAACTTTTCGTGGGACCCCGCTCGTAAAAACAGTGGTGTCGGGTGACCCTCGACCGATCTCGGGGGTCTGTGATCACAGCGCGTGTGAAAACACGAACGTAGCGTCATGTGAGAACTCGTACGATTACACATACGTGGGGCTCACATGACAGGTGTGGGCACTGGGCATGTGAGTACAACAGCAAAAGAAAAGTCTTTTCGGTGCATCTCTTTTAGGTTTGCCTCTTTGTTTGTACACATCTCTCCGGGACTGATAGTTGTCCTCCAGCAGGCCCAAATGTTATCTTCGTCCGTTTTCTTCCGCTCTTATTTATCTTTCTTCTGTAGTTAACAACACACAGTTTGGTATATTTAGCTCCCTTTGTCGGTGATGTATATCGGTGTTTATAATTTACCAAATACTTCCGAGAAAGCTAATACAACCGGAGAGAGAGAGAGAGAACACGCGGCGTCTAATTCACATTCGTAAACTGCGGATGCGAGTGAAAGTGAAAGCACAAGGCTGAACTCTCTCTAGGAAGAGTATGTTTCTTTGGACTTGAAAGTTAGCTGTCTTCCAAACCTTGCACATTCATCTTCAAGCCATGGCGACTGCTTTTAGCTCGGATAGAAGATGCTGTGCCGACTACTTTGAGATACATAAGCGAAAGATCTACCACAACAGGCGTTTTCGTCATGTCACCGACCTCGACGTAGATGCCTTGAAGAGGATCCTGCCCCCCTCAAAAGTCGGTGATGTTGTGATGACAGATGTGCTCTGCCAGAACTGCTTCAAATATGCCGGTGAGCAACTTTCAACTCCCATTGCTAGTGATCTAGGATCAAGCTCCCCAGCAAGCTTCCTCGAAGAGTGCGAAGTAGTCGCAGACATCAATGCGGATATTTCCGCTTCTGCGATTGAGATAACTCCTTTGCGCATGCCGTCTAAGGTAAATCCGAAGAGCCGCCAGTCATACGTTGAAAGAAAACAGCGAGAGATGAAAGAATCTTACAGCCAACAAGTTCGAAAAAGGTTGGTGACCGCATATGACTTGGAGGCGAGTGGATCAAGTGCTCGCAGTGATCACACATGTCTCGGCTGTGACGAATGGTGGGAGAACTTAAGGGAAGCGTTTGTTAAGGCACCGTCTTATCAGGAAAGATGCCAGCTTCTCACGCTTGTGCCTGAAAGTGCAGCCGCTAGCGAGATAGCACGACGAATTCCTGAGGCATCAAAATACATCCTGAGAAAATCAAAGCAACACCGTGAACGTTTCGGCGTATGGGAGCGTCCGGAGCCGTACCATGGAGCAGGCATAAGTGAGGACATCGTACGGTCGGCCACGCTGTACTACACAGACGACGATCTTGACTGTTCTCGGCAGAGTCCAAACAAAAAAGACGCTGTCAAGATTATGAAAGACGGGAAATCACAAGTGATCGTGAAGCGTTACATGACGAGGTCTATCCGAGAAACGTACCAGCTGTTTCGGAAGGCGAACCCAGATTCGAAATTAGGACTGACTAAATTCTACTCACTGCGTCCAAAATGGGTGAAACTAAATCCCGAACAAACCGTGTGTGCGTGTGTTTGCTGCACAAACTTTGATTTGTGTGTCTCTACCCTGAACAGCCTACGGGAGGGAGAAATAACAAAGGAGGAGATTGTGGCTTTGTGCCTTTGCCCCGAGGCTACCCCCGAATGTTTGCGAGGTGAATGCAAAGAGTGCCCTGGCAGCGATCGTCTCTCTGCGCAGGCATTGCAACTTGTTCATGAAGAGGAAATGACATTTTGCATATGGGAGCATGGTAATTTGGTCTCCAAAACTGCCGATTCCAGATCTTTTCTAAAAGAGCTACAGAAATGGGTCACGAGGTTTTCCACCCATGATTTCATACGAAGAACTCAACGAGAAGCTATACGATTGGAGAAAAGCAAAGTGACATCAAGACACATCGTCTTGCATTTCGAATTCGCGGAAAACTGTACTGTAATTCTGCCTAACGAGATACAGGAATATCACTGGCATAAACATCAGATATCTTTATTCACCTGTGTCGCGTCAACATTCCAAGGTCCCAGATGTTTCGGCGTCGTCAGTGAAGACTTGTGCCACGACACTCCCCACGCACTACTGGCTCTGAGACGTATCGAGGACTGGCTGGAGGAGCACGTTCCAGTGTATGCGTCAATCACGTACGTTTCCGACGGGGCGCCTGCTCATTTTAAGAATAAATTTCAACTCTATGAGTTCCAACGAGCATGTCATCTTCAAGGGAAGTGGCTATTTTCTGCCTCCGGACATGGCAAGAATGCTTGTGATGGAGTTGGGGGCCTGTTGAAACATCACGCGACAGTGCACAACCTCCGCTCGCGGGACGATGCGGCAATCCGGACATCAATTGACTTCGTGGACAAGGTTGGGATGCGTGTGACAAACGTGGCACTTCTGAACTTGAGCAAGAAAGAAGTGACTGTGTTCCGAAAGATCAAGAGAGAAGAGTGGGACTGTGTGCCGGCTCGGAGAGGCATTCGCTTTTCCCACGTCTGGAAGCACGATAATGGAAGTGTGCATCTGGAGCGAACTGATCTTTCTCAACTTTAATTCATATGTTGTGCTCAACCACTTCAGTAGTGCACATGTGAAATTTTGTGAATGCTCTAGGATAAGCGACAAAAGACTCGGGGAAATATTTTCGAGGATACTTAACGTTTTGTGAATATATATGTTTATTGTATGTGTGCTCATTTAAGTTATAATCAACACTCGTCATATAAAGTAGTTTGTAAAAAAATTAGCGTATAGCTGTTCTTTGTTTTGGCATATATTGTTAACAGCGGAACGATCACTGCTTTTGTGCAATTACCCACTTGCAGCATACATTCTATACATACAAAACGCGAAGGTAGTCGATGTGGGCCAGGAGTACATGGGTTGCACTGACGTCACATCATGTACTTTTGAGAACCATGTAAGAGGAGGAGAGAGAAGTTGCTTTTGTAAGAATTTTGAGAGACGGGTTAACCTTCTATAATCTTCTGTTAGGAGAATAGCGACGCCCGTGCAAATCCGGAAGGCACAAAAGGGGGTCCTGATAAGAGGGGAGCTCCTCCTTGCCCTTGTCCCTGGTGGTCATCGGAGCGCTCTTCGAATGACGTCACGTGCAACCCACGTATAGAAGAAACAGATGCCTTTTTTAAAACAATATTATGCATTTCCTCCACCCCCCCCCCCCCCCCCCCCCCCGTTTCGAGAAATCTTTACTCACTTTTTAACAGCATATAGTTCTTGGCATCTTTATCTCTCGATGGACCAGTGATTCGTCATCACGCAATCACAGTGATAACACATGACATAGTAATTCGTTTTGCTGCATCAATACAATGTCATAGCGGCTCTGATGATTCCGCTGGGCCGAGTAGGCCCGGCTTCAATTAAAGAGTGGTTGTTTGGGCTAGTTGGTTGGGCGCTTCGTTTACGTCCTGTCCCCCTTCGTCTTCGTGTTTGCTGCGCACGCACATATTTGGTCTTGCCGCCCTCGTGGCCTTCTATGGAAGATCGGGTTCCCATTTCCTGCCGAACGAACGCAGCTTGGAGTCCAAAGGTATACATCGGCGCATCGCGTCTCCAGAGAGAAAGCAAGGGAAGGGGGAGAGCTAAACAACAAGGCCTTCTCTTTCTTTAGAGGGAAGAGAAGAGAGGGACAGTCGAGGTCGAGGGCACCGAAAAACGAGAGGTGCGGAGGTGTCGAATACGGTGTGTGTATGTGTGTGTGTGTGTAGGGGGGGGGGGGGGGGGGCAGAGAACGGGTGTCGGGAATGAAGATAGCGGCGTCATTTTAAAGTTTTAGTTTTAGTTGAAACGTTCTTGAGGGCTCTTTCAACGTTGTGGTGAAGCAACCATATTGGAACCGCTATTTCAGAAGTGGCCTAAAATGGGCTTGTTTAGCCTGCTGTCTCGAGAATACAACAAAAAAAGGTCAACCATTAAGTTTGCCCCGTTGTTAGTCGTACTACTGGCAATCTATAAAAAAAGTTTGAACAAAATAAAAAATGGCTTTTTTGAAAAAAAAAAAAAAAAATTCAGATATATGAAAATTAAAGGTTTTTAATGAATTCTGAGCCAAATAGGAAGTTTTTAGTGAACATCACAAACACGAAACGCACATCGCCAAATAGCTGATGATAATAGCTACCTACCGATAGTCTTTTCATGTCGCTGATGTTAATGGTTCGTCTGCTATAGCAACCCCAATTTCAAGCAAAATTGCTCGGGGTCGCAAGTTTGCGATTTTTTATAAAAACATTGTTTCGCACTGTTGTCTTTCAGATAAAAAAATATTAACGGCTGAAGTTAGTTAAATAATTAATAATAAATGAACAAACTCGACAGATATTCAAATTGAGTTTTTTACGTGTTTCACCTCATGGCAATTAAGATTTTTTTTTTTCTATTGAACAGCTTACTTCTGATTTTTTTTTTAAGTGCCATTTTGTTCATCACGGGAACAGAGCTATCACATATATTTGTTTCAAAAAAATCGAAAGACCCACCCCGACAAGATTGTTCGAATTCAAATGAAACCACCCAGCAGGAAAATGTTTCGCTAAATTTGGCAGGGAAATGTTTCTGCTGCATTTAGCTGGAAAATTTTCTTGCTATATTTAGTGGAAAAAGTTTCGCACTGCTAAATTTAGGGGTGAAATTGACGTCACGTGACCTCAAGGCCAATTCGATTTCTCCGCTAAATTTAGCGGGAAAATTTCCCAGCTAAATTTTCCCGCTAAATATAGCGGAGGAAATTTTTGACAAATTTCCTGCGCGTCCCGTCCCGTGAATTTCCTGCGCTTCGCGTCGGCGAAGAGCCCGACATCGGACGTTCGGAACGCCGGCTCGTCGTAGACCCGCTCCGCCAGGCTGTCGGCGATCTCGTCGCCGGGGATCTTGCAGTGACTGGGCACCCACTGGAACGCGATCCGATGCCCGAGGCTCCTGAGGAGCAGGGCTTCCCCGGCGATCTGTCGTGCAAGGGGCGACGCTCTCGAGGCTGTAGAGCTGCGCGAGGGTCGCCTGGGAATCGGAGAGCAGCAGCCAGCTGTCCAGACGTCAGCTCCCACAACGGACGAGGCGCAGGGCGAGGAGGATCGCGGCGAGCTCGGCGGTCATGCTGGTCGCCCGGTAAGCGAGGTGCTCGCCCGCACCCAGCGCCGCCCGCTCGAGTAGGGCGGCCGACGTCGACGAGCCGTCCGGGGGCCTGACGGAGCCGTCCGTGTACAGCCGTGCCCACCCTGAGAAGTGTTTTTTACATGGTTGTGGCCGAGCTGTCTGGCAGCGATGTCAGCAGTTCTCCGCCTTGTACTTATCCCGTCGACGTGCAGCGTGATCGCCAACGGGTGGGGGTCGGTGTGGAGTGGGGGCAGTGGTGCGAGGGCCGGTGATGGGCCGGCGACGTCGCCCAGGACGCACAGGAGGTGCCCCAAGCGCGACTCAGGTCTCTCCGCGATGCGTGCCAGCAGTGGAGCAGCTGACTCGCAGGTAGTGATGCGGATGAGATGTCTGAGTGCGCGCTTCTGGAGGTGGTTGCCGATGGTGATGGCTCCGGCATCCGTGTACGTGGGGATTGACGCCGCCGACCTGGATACACCCAAGCAGACGCGGAGGGCTATTCTCTGGGTTGCCTCGAGGTTTTCCGTCTGCGAGGGGCTGAGGCCGAGCAGCGGTAGAGCGTATAATGGCACGTACAGCACCAGTCCTTGGTGAAGCTGGAGCATCATGCTCTGGGATGCCCCCCCAAGTGCTGCATGCGAGCGACCGCAAGGTGTTGGTGCGGTGCCTCATTCTCTGGATTACACACGCCACCGCTGCCCCCCAAGTTAGCCGCCGGTCGATGACCAGCCCCAGGTAAGTGACCTGTTGCCTGCTCGGGATTTCGCGGCCGTCGATTTGCAGTGTGGTAGTTGAGGCGGCTTGTGGTGGTAGTTGAGGCGGCGAAGGACCATCCTCTCCATTGTCTTACCGAGGCATGACGTTAGAGAGATGGGCCTAAATGAGCTCGGGGTGTTCGGGGCCTTGCCTGGTTTCGGGATGGAACTGCCACAGCCTCTCTCCACTCACTGGGAACATCAGACGTACGACAGATATTTTAAGAGGGCTAGGAGCTGTGCCAGGGATCCCTCGTTAAGGTTCCGAAGGGTCTGGGCGGTGATGCCGTCGGGGCCTGGCGCTGTGCGACGGCGGGGGGCCGCTCGCAGCGCATGTCTCAGCTCGTGCAGCTCGAAGTCGGCATCCGGGGCTGTCATGTCGGGGGCCGTCGGCGGCTCGAAAGTCCACCACAGGGGGGGGGGGGGGCGTTTCCGGGGCGGGGGGGCTCGGAGCCGCGAATAAGGAGTCCGCCAGCAAGTCGGCCATCGCAGTTGAGGAGAGTAGGGGAGCTGCGGCAAGGCACAGTACGGGGTTGCGTGGTGTAGATGTCCTTGCAGGGATCGAACGATTTTTCACGCTTTCTTCCCTCCCCCCGGGGCCCCGAAGGAGGTACACAGGAGGTGCCAATGTCTCCTGGCCAGCCGTCGCCCATGGCGCCTGAATTTTGCATCCAACCTTTTGTAGGCCAGAATATCTTCAGGCAGGTCGGTTTACCATGAGCGACGCTGGGCTCGTCTCCTTCGGGCGCGTAGTTTCAGCCACCGGAGGCCGGGGTTGGGGCGAGTGCTCGGGATCTTGACCGTGCGTGTCGCCGCGCGCATGGCCTCGTCGATGAGTTGGTGCAAAAGTGGTAGACCGGCGGCGGTTCCCTCCGCGATGAGTTCGCGGTAGCGGTCAAAGTCCACCACTTTGCACGTTTTCTGGGGGGCTCCCTGGGGTGTTCCGATGATGATTGGTCGGTGGTCGCTCCCCCAGCTGTCGGGGTGCGGGACGGCGGACAGCGTCAAACCCGGGGTGACGAAGGAAAGGTCGATGACGCTCCCCACTGCGCCAGCGCCGACGTATGTGGGGAAACCTCCGGTGATGTTCCGGAGATCGACGTCATCAAGTGCCGCCTGTAGTCGCTTGCCCCTTGCGTCGGTCTTGCGGTATCCCCAGGACTCCGAGTGGGCGTTGAAATCTCTGCAGATGATGGCGCGGTCCCCGCCCACTCGGGCGCGGAGGTGGCAGAGGTCCTGGGGGTTCCAGGGGGCGTCGCAGGGGACATAGACCGAAGCAATGTGGAGGGGCTGTCCCCGGATTTGTAGTGTTGCTGCCGCGATCTCGGCGGGCCCCTCGATGTCGGTGACATCCAAGGCGTTCTGGGTCATGTTATCCCGCACCAGCAGGATCGCCCTTGGGAGGGCGCCCGCGCGTGCGGGCGTGCTGCAGTAAGGAACACAACCGGAGATTCGGGCGCCTTCCATCGAGCACTTAGGCTCTTGGAGAGCAAGGGCTTCGTAGGGTTTGATTTCGTCCCTGAGATGCTTCCGAAGCTCTTTGATGCGGCGCCCGAGGCCGTTACAGTTCCACTGCAGCACGGCGCACGCGGTGGCTCTGCGGGGGGGCCCGGGGTCATTAAGGTTTTCCCAAATTGCTGGTGCTGAGTCGAGTGTTGGGGACTGCGTCCGCGATGATAGTAGAGGAGGCTTTGTGCAGGCCGCTCAGCGACTGTTGGGGCAGGTGCTTTGCGAGGGCGGTGACGATTCTGGTGAGCTGCTCTAGGAGAGTCCGAAGGTCGGAGTCTTCTCCCGGCAGGCCAGCTGATGGGTGGTCCTCATGGGGGGGCAGCGCGCTCGAAAAGACAGGCAGATTGCCCCCCCGCTGGGCGCTAAGCCCCTGCGGGAAACTGCCTGGTTTGTTTCCCCGCAGTGCGCACAGGAACCCCCCCCCCGCTCGGCACGACGGTGGTGGTGACGTGCGCTGCCTCGCAGAGGGAGGGGGCAGAAGGGGCCAGGTGTTCGTGGCACGCTGTCTCGGCGGGGGAGGGGGTTTGTTGTGCTTCTCCCAGGCGCGCCGGGTCGGCGGGAGAGGGGGTCGGATGTTGTGATCCCCGCTGCCACGCGGGTCGTCGACCTTGCGTTGCCGGCACGCTGGTGGGAGAGGGAGAGGCGTCAGTCATCGGCGCCTGCGCAGCCTCCGATTGGCCGGCGTTTTGCGGGAGAGGGGCCTCCCCTCGCGCCCGAAGTGCACGGCCGGAGAGCTCCGCAGCCGGTCAGCTGCCTCCTCGTCTTCCGTCGGTGTCGGCTCTCCTCCGCGTTTGTGTTGATGTCGTCCTGGCGCCTGCATCCCGCGCACCGAGCTCGGGGAAGTCGCCGGGGTTCAACGGCGGGCCGCCCTGCGTCTCCCGATGTCTAGCGCTCCAGGGGGGGGGGCTCTTTGGCTGTTGCGCGGGGCGGCGGATGTTCGCCGGTCTTCGACATCTCTGGCCGCCGCCCGCGCGCACGCGTACGCTTCACATTACCGGTTGAATGCGTCGTGATCTCCGCCGCAGTTGGGGCATCTCGCAGTGCTGCTTCGGCAGGCGTTCCCCGGGTGACGTCCGCAGCAGTATGGACACCTGTTCTGGTCCCTGCAGGCACGTCTGGTGTGGCCCAGCCGGCCGCAGGCTCCGCACTGCAGCGAGCGGACGAGGATACCCCACCGACACCGGGAGCCGCAGCCCCCACAAGTCGACACGCGGCGGTCGTGGGCTGTCGAAGTGCAGCTTGACAGAGTGCCTGGGCGCAAACACCTCGGCCCGTTGGATGGGGTCTCGGACGAGATGCCCTTGATGACCTCGACCGTCTCCGCCTCAAATCGGGGGCGGACGATGCCCCTACTTTGGGCCGGCGGCCTGCTCAGGTAAGTGGTTACTGCGATGTTGTACAGCACACTCACCATGAGCATTTCTTCGGCCGCTTCGGGGCAATCAGGGTCCACCGCCGCGATGTTTCGGCTGGTGTTAACGCGGGACGCAAGGGCCTTTCCCCTGGTCCCAAGTGTGAGCGCACGGGCGATCTTGAGCTTGTTTGCGCTGTTAAATTGGCCCTTAGGGCCCGAGGCGCGGACCAGGATCGTGATCCTGACGCCGGTCGGGATGATGATCCTTTTGCGCGGTGGTGGGGGGCTCCTCTGTTGCCGCTGGCTCTCGCGGTCGGCCGGTTCAGTCACGGCGGTGTCCGTTGCCCCGATCTCCTCAGGTTCTTCATTTTCGGCACCCGCGCTGTCGTCCACCATTCCGGTGAAGCGGTTGTTGGTCGCGACGGTTGCTTCGAATCGGTTGTTTTCGTCACTGTCGTTGTTGTTGTTGTTGCTGTTTTCCTTCTCTCCGGTGTTTCCCCTTGCCCTTTTTGGCGCCGGTCTTTTTTCCGGCGGCCCTCCCCTTCGGGGCTGGGTGTTTTCGGGGACCTGTTTCTTGCATCACGGCTTGACCTTTTGGGAGGCTCTGGGCCGGACGGTGGGGAGTTGCTGGTGGCCCGCACTGTTTCTCGCCCGGGGGGGAAGGGAGGACGGTGCTTTTTGCTTGTGCTCGCGCTGGGGCGCGCGGTGGAGGGGGCGGTGGCCCGGGGTTCGGAGGCTTTGTCCAGGACGGTGCGTGGTTCTTCCGCGGGTGCCCTCGGGGGGGCGGGAGGGGGGGTGGCCGCCGGGGGTTCTGGCCGCTTGTCCTCGGGGGTGCTGGGGGGCACGAGGGGGGGGGGACGGGAGCGTGTTTTTCCTCTGTTATTCCCGGTGGACAGTGGTAGTCGGGGGGCGTTCGGGAGACGGTGGGGAGAGCCTCCACGGGCCGAACGGGACCAGGCCTTGGGGGCGTGAGTGGAGGGTGGACTGCCCTTCCTGAGCTCCCGGAGTCCGGGGGGGGCCCTGCAGGCTGCTGAGTTTGGCGGCAGCGAGCTGGCTCAGGATTCGCATCCCCGGCGAGAGAGGGCTTGCTGTGTTCACTTTTGCAGGTGGGAGCCTGCGGTGCGATCGCGTGTGGTACGCAACCGGAGAGTCCTGGGGCGAGGCGGGAGCGGCTGCTCCCTTCTGGGCCTCGTCTGACATCTTGGGCGTCTTGGTGCCCGGTGGGGATGCCGGGGGGGCCTTTTTGGAGGCCTCCGGCTGCGCCTCCCTTGCCTCGTTAAGGCAGGAGGGAGGTGGAAGTGCGCAGCTAGATTATATGAATAAAAGAACTCTTTGAATTTTGAAAAACTGCGCGATTCTTTCTAAAGAAGGGGGGTGGGTCGGGACGGTTTTAAAAACACGACTGTTGGGTTCAAATTTTGAGTCGGCGTTGCTAGTTGGTGTGGTCACTCTCTGTGCAAAAGCCTAGCTTCGCACAAGCACCGATTCGGCCACTCATCG